>VONZ01001013.1:97500-250661 GCA_012976165.1 Labeo catla | reverse complement strand
GAGCCAGCACCTTATCCAGCGCTCCCTAGGGCTGTCAGAACCATAAAATCCCCCAAGAAAATTTTGGGGGGGGGCTACTTCCCTGTTCAGCCATGGCCTCCTGAACTGTTTACCCGGCCATGGCTTCCCGAACCCCTGGACCCGCCATGGCCACAAGGACTGTGTGCTTGGCCATGGCTCCCCGAATCCTCAGACCCGCCATGGGCCCCTGAGCTCCCTGATCCGCCCTGGAGGCCGTCTCCACATCCGGTGCCTCCTGTGTCCCTGCCTACCGGCCTCCAGAGCACCCACCCCCCCCACCCCAGTGTGTGTTACGGCGCGAGTCGCGCCTTGTAGGAGGGGGGGGTAATGTCAGGGTTATGTTCTGTTTTGTCTCGTTTTTCCCTAGTGTTTTTCCCTTGTGTTTCTAGTGTTTGGTTTAGTCTTTGTCTCCCCCCTTGGTTTGTTTAGTTTTGGTTTAGTCCAGATTTCCCCCCCTTAGGTTTGTTCTTTTGGTTCAGTCTTGCCCTTATTTGTACTTCCCCTCGTTTCCTCGTTTGTGACCACTCCCCTGTTTCTGTGTATTTAAGTTTGGTGGTGCCCCTGGTCTTTGTCGGTGATTGTATTGTTTCACAGAGTGTTTCGTTGTGGTTGCTGGTCTCTGCTGTTCTCCCTCGGTTCCTGTTCTTTTTGGATTGTTTAATAAACTTGCAATTATTGGATTCCGCTCTCCTCCTGTTCATTCTCGCACACGACGACATACCCGTGACAATACTGTATTAGTATTGGCAAAGGAAAAGGTCATATATATGTAGGTTAAACATTTAAGTATCTAATATAGTTTGATCAGTGATTCAACGATGGGATGATATTAATTAGTTTATAGCATAATCTAGCTATAAAAGATGGTTTTATCAGCATATAGAATATGAGGTTATGTTGTTGTCTGAACTGCATTTATTGATATGGATATTAATATGCAGAGATAAGACTCTCTTGATTTCCTGCTGTAGCGAATGTGCATCTCTATGCATTAGCATGCTATCACAGCTGGACAAGATAGAATGACGGGCGGGATTTGAAAATGAACGTGTGTTTCTCTTCTGCTCTGTTGACCTGACCAATATTGCAGCATAAACCCATGAATAAAAAGTAGCCATATGCATTCCCTCCACAACCATCCCATTTTTTTTCATTCCAATTGCATTGATGTTTTCTTTTCTTTTTTTCCAATTCGTCTGTGATGAGTTTGTTGATGGCCTCCGATTGGTAAACGGCACGATGCAGTGCCACCTGTCAGTCAAATTGGGTGTTATCGTCATGGAGATGCCACGGCTCACGCGCTCATCCACAATCCATCAATTTATATTTGCGCTCCAATCGTGGACCTGATTACCGCACGGGGCACCCAGCTATCTGTGTGCATTGCATGTGTGTCTGTGTGTGTGTATCTGGGTGCTTGAAAAATTGAAAAAAAATTGAAAAAAAGAAGTGAGATGAGTGTTTCAAACCCTATCCATACACAAATCCGATCAAATTCATTGTATGCTGACATAACAATGACAAATAAACACCAGGAGGCAAAAAAAAGATAGTAATGATCGCCACAAACATTGTTCTGCTCTTCATAAAACATCATTGTTTACTATTAGTATCACCTAAACTTAATTTTGATATGAACATACTTAAAAGACTATCTTAAACCAAAAAGACACTTAAAATACACATACAACCAAACTGTATTCACGTTACTGCAACTCTTGAACCGTTTGTGCCATGCAATTTGGTTTTCGGCAATATACAGCTTATTAAATAAATGTCCTGATTTCCCTTAGCAAATCACTGAGAATTTGAATGGAGAATTACAGAACGCAACAGGTGAGAGAGCTTGAAGTGCAAAAAATCATTACAAAAACATGGCGAATAATGAGACTAAAGCACAAGAGGCAATTGTGATGATTTTTGATGAGCCATGGGAAGAAGAAGCGAGACTTTTCCGATTGACATCTTGGTATGCATGGTCTGTGTATGTGTCCATGTATTTGTATGCGTATATGTGCGTATGTGCTCAAAAAGTTTTTTAAATGAAAACTGTAAAACCCAGTGTCACAAAAAGACTTGTATATATGTATTACAGCCCAGTTTTCAAGTTTGAAATGTGTTTCTTTCATTTATGTTTTTTTAAGATTTTTTTTTTTCCAAATAAAAACCTGTAAAATTTTTTCTGTATTTACTCTATTTAATTTATATTTACAAACTCTCGACACACAATAACGGTCAATAACTATAATTTATGGAAAGCTCATTTTTTTCTGAAAACATTACACCTTGCACTTGAAGATAGCATATTGTTTTAGAATTTTACAGTCATAAAGAGAGAGAGAGAGAAAGAAAGAAATGACCTATTTTAGCTAAAGGGTTAAATACTTAAAAAAAACGTTATTGTTATGGACTTTTTATTTCTACAGTCTAGAATGAAAAATGTGTATGTGATTTATTGCATTTTGGAGGGGGTGTGACTGAATATTTAAAAATAAATAAATAAATAAATAATGTATTTTTTTAAGATCACTAAACTAAAAATGCAACAGATGACTTAATTGTATTTATTTATTATTATATTTTTACATTTAAATAGTTAACATTTTATTTAATTTAGTATTTAAAATGTAAATCTGTTAATTATTTATGTTTTTAATTAATAAATTAATAACTGACTGGTGTGCGCTTGTGTTCTGAAATTAGGAGTCAATGTTATTAACAGATAACTTTTCAAAAATCATGTTTTTTTTATTATATTGTCATGTTTTTATTGTTTTTAATGTGTTAGCTGATTTTTTTTTTTTAAACTGCAGTTTAACTAGATTAATTGGACTGCAAAATGAAAAAAAAAAAAAAACATGATTTCTGAAAATTGTTAAAAAAGAGTTATCTCTTTTTGCAAATGAACTCTTCATAAATGTAAATTCATGTCCCAGTCACATTTTCTAGGTAAAATAAACGTTACTTACACTATCAAAACAGTTCTATTTTATATTTTTAGATTGACAATTTAATCAATATTCTATTTATTAAAGCCAAGTATGAATCTCATCAGATTAGTGTTTTTAAGCATTTACATTTTTTCCAAAATAATAACTCAATAACAATTTAAACAATATATTTTATCTGTAAACTTATGTTCAGCTCTTCTTTTTAACAGTTAACTTTTAACTACTTTTACATTTTTCAGGTCGTCAGTCATGAAAGCTCTTTAAATATTGATCACAGACACAGATATTTACTTTTAGTTTCACCAATTACTCACTAAAAACTCCCACAGATCATGTTTTCATGCCATTTTAAGTCTTATCTTAGTGGTTATATCTAAGTGTGTGAGTTGTTTACTTCCTTTTTAAATTAGAATTAGCATTAACGTCATTATATTGTTCATTCAGACTGATTCACGAAGGTGTAACACGCCCAAACAGAAGAGGCGGGATTTATCGCATGAACCAACCAATCATATGCGGACATAACCAGTCACATCCAATCATATCGCATCTTCAAGTGTACCAGCATGAATTCAGTTTGCTTGTTATCACAAACTGGTCGAAATATTTAAAAAACAAAACAAACAAACAACAAAAAAAGGCCTGTATATTTAGGATTAAGGCCAAATCCAGCAGTCTGCAGGACTGAGAGCTGTACAGACAGGCCAACAGCAGGTGAACTCCTACATTTAGAAGTCACTCTGTACTATCACTATGATAAATAATTTACTGGTTGTTTAAGGTTGTATAACCCTGGTTTTCCCTTGCCTACTCTTACACTGACCATTCTCTTTTTTTTCTCTCACTCTATGGACAGTATTAGAAAACTAAACTTTCTTGACCCACATTTTAAGACTAAACTTACATTTGGATAGACACTGAAACATACAAGGCTAACAAATGGACAGCTTTTACATGTACAGTTAAGCACATTAGCAATATTTGTAAATTATTTGTCAAAAGATGGAGCTGAAACTAGAATTCCTAGAACTTGATGATCAGACTTCTAACACAAATGAATTCGCATAATTATCATTGAAACAAAATAAGGACAAAATACATATATATGAAATACAGCTAACGTAACAAATTAGGTAAATGGCTTTAAGTGCATTAAAGGTAATGGATTTAACATATTTAATTAAAGTTTTATTAACACAAGAAAATTACATTCATTAAGTCAATATTCTATGCACATAAGATCAGGGTTTGTAAAGAGATAAAACGATTTATGGTTTAAAGATGGTCAATATATTTATGTATCAGTGACAATCCATATGCCCAAAAAGAACTGTTTAATTCCTGCCTGGTAGTGAAATTTCCATGAAATTTGAGCATTTACATTTAATTCAGATTCTTTTCATTTAAAATGAATGAAGATAAGCCATGTCAACATGTGTAGGTGGGCAAAGCAGAGCACTGTTATAAAAATAACTTTAACATTTACATATTTAAGTTCAAAGCACAGTCAAAAGTAGATCTTTACCAATTCAGTCAGAAAAAAAAATAGGGTTTTTCAAGGTTTTTAATTAAAAAAGGTCTTCTTATATGTGGTGCACATTTTCAAACGCTTTGTCCGAGCAAAACAGGCTGCTTGAGCAAGAGAATTTTAAAGGTAGAATCGTTCAATTGACTTACATAAAACTTGAGAAGTGACACTGAACATATTGTATACTGTGAGAATGAACACTTTGCTATACACACACTGCTGACTTCCCTTAAGAGCTGTCATCAGTATAATAGATAGTTTTAGCGCTGGCAAACTGTGTAATGATCATTACCCACAATCCTTTAGAAAAGCCTTTCCCTCCCCACGGTGTGTCAGTCTGCAGTAAGATGCATATAGAATGTTCTAGATCGTCACTACATCAAGCATATGTGTCCTCACAAAAGATTTGTGGGATAGCGTAGTCTACGCTAAAATGATTTACATTGCTTCTCTTTGGCATGACAAAAAATGGTCAGGGAAGGTTTTTCAATCTGCTTGACACATTCTATAAGAAAATATAATTAAAATCGCAGCTGGAAGCCTGTCATAGTCAAAATGGAGACATATGGAATGTTTGTATTTATTGTGATAACATATGAGTATAATTATTGGATAGTTCAGCCAAAAATGAAAATTCTGTCATTAATTACTCACCCTCATGTCATTACAAGACCTTTGTTCATCTTCAGAACAGAAATTAAGATATTTTTGATGAAATCCGAGAGTTTTCTGACCCTGCATAAACAGCAACGCAACTACCACGGACTATTTTAAGGATGACCTTACTATCTTTCTGGGCCTTGAAGGTGGTAGTTGTGTTGCTGTCTATTCAGCATCAGAAAGCTCTTGGATTTCATCAAAAATATCTTAATTTTTTTTTTTCCACCATCTGTAGAACATGGTTTTAGTTATGTTAGTCTGGAGCTTTTCACTTGCACACAGTTTCATATCATTAATCCAGCACCTTTTGGTTATCTGGGTGTATGTTTATCCAATAATGCATGTTGTTCCTAGAGATAGGAACATCTCAAATTAATTACAGTCTAGACAGCATGCCCGTCAGATAGATTGAGAGAAAAAAAGAGAGAATGAGAGAGAGAAAGAGGAAACAAATGAAGTTGTTCAGTTAGATGAGTGATATCACACACCGCTGCCCTCCAGCATGAGATGCCCAAAAGTTCAGACTTTAGAAGTTCATTCAAATATGAAGATTTAGGGCAATAAAAATATTCAGTGAAAGTGAATGGTGACCAGGGGCTGTCAGTTTCCAAAAATGAAACATATCTATATGACTCATAGGTTGGGGTGTCACAGTATAGCAGTATTGATGAAAACTGTGATATTTTAATATGAAATATTGATATTGTGTTGATACTACACTATAACACTAAATAAGAATTCAGCACCATTGACTCCACCTCTGTACACTTGTACAGTGGCATGCGAAAGTTTGGGAACCCCTTGCAGAATCTGTAATAATAAGAGAGATCATACAAAATGCATGTTATTTTTTATTTAGTACTGTCCTGAGTAAGATATTTTACATAAAACATGTTTACATACAGTGCACAGGACAAAAAAATGCTGAAATTATTAAAATAAACACCTTCAAAAGTTTGGGAGCCCTTGGTTCTTTATACTGTGTGTGGTTGCCTGGATGATCTAAGACTGTTTTTTTTTTTTTTTTTTTTTTGTGATGGTTGTTCATGAGTCTCTTGTTTGTTCTGAACAGTTAAACTGTGCACTGTTCTTCAGAAAAATCCTCCAACCCTGGTGAAAAAACCAGCATATGCTGGTAGGTATGTTTTGATGCTGGGATGCTGGTTAGGTATGTTTTGAAGGTGGTTTAAGCTGGTCCTTAGCTGGTTTAAGCTGGTCCTTTGCTGGTCAAGGACCAGCATGAACCAGCAAAGGACCAGCATAAACCAGCAAAGGACCAGCATAAACCAGCTAAGGACCAGCATAAACCAGCATCAAAACATACCTACCACCATGGTTTTTTCACCAGGGAGGTCCTGCAGATTCTTCAGTTTTTTAGCATCTTTTGCATATTTGAACCCTTTCCAGCAGTGACTGTATGATTTTGAGATCCATCTTTTCACACTGAGGACAACTGAGGAACTCAAACACAACTATTAAAAAAAGGTTCACACATTCACTGACGCTCAAGAAGGAAACACAATGCATTAAGAGCTGGGGGGTGAAAGCTTTTGAACAGGATGAATATTTCCAATTTTTTCTTATTTTGTTAAAAAAAAAATCCCCATTTAGCACTGCTCTTTGGAAGCAACAGAAGATACTTGCATGTTTCCCGGAAGACAAATGAGGTACAATTTACCTTGATATTCAAATTCCAAAAGTTTTCACACCCTGGCTCTTAATGCATCGTGTTTCCTTCTGGAGCATCAGTGAATGTTTTAACTTTTTTTTAATAATTGTGTTTGAGTTCCTCAGTTTTCCTTAGCATGAAAAGATGGATCTAAAAAACATACAGTCACTGCTGGAAAGGGTTAAAATATGCAAAAGATGCTGGAAAACTGAAGAATCTGCAGGACCTGGAGATTTTTTTCTGAATAAAAGTGCTCAGATTAACTGTTCAGAACAAACAAGGGACTCATGAACAACCATCACAAACAAATTAAAAAAACAGTCGTAGATCATCCAGGTAACCACCCACAGTATTAAGAACCAAGGGTTCCCAAACTTTTGAAGGGGGTTATGTTAATAATTTCAGCTTTTTTGTCTTGTGGACTATATGTAAACATCTTTTATGTTAAATATCCTACTCAGGACAGTACTAAATAAAAAATAACATGCATTGTGTATGATCTCTCTTATTTATCCACATTATTATCCACTTATTATCCACATTTTCACAGATTCTGCAAGGGGTTCCCAAACTTTCACATGCTAGTGCGTTTTGAGTGTGATTCAATGATTAAAGAAAAAAAAAATTATTTACTTTTTGCACAAAAAAAAAAATATTCCAGTAGCTTGATAAAATTATGTATGAACCACTGATGAAAGATGGACTATTATAACGATTTCCTTAATATGGTAGCTGCGTTGCTGTCCATGCAGGGTCAGAAAGCTCTCGGTATTTCATCAAAAATAACTTAATTTGTGTCTCAAAGATGAATGAAGGTCTTACAGGTTTAAAACGACATGAGGGTGAGTAATTAATGACAGAATTTTAATTTTTCGGTGAACCATTCCTTTAAAGATTTCTCATCATTTCATTTCTGATGCAATTAAAGAACCATTAAAGAAAGCTTTGTGCCTTTCGGAGGTTGATAGCATTTGGTAACTATTCACTTTCAGTATACATAAAAAAAGCAGCATGAACATTCTGCTAAAGATCTCATTTTGCATTCCATAGTACATGTGGATGAGTAGATGAAGAGAGCTTTCATTTTTTGGTCCAAAAAATTAATCTGCGTCACCGCTGCATGATCACCAGCAGAACAGTGACAGTGACGGAGGAGGTGTGTGGCGGCCTGTGTGCGTATAATCAGCCCCGTCTCTCCTCTTTAATAGGGGCAGGACGGGGCTATGCAACAGCTGCTGTCAAAACCAAATTATCCAGCCAGAAAGATGACCGACCCTGCCCTCTCAATCAACCCCCACACCGGCTCTCTGCTCTGGGTCGCGCTCAGCCCGGTGCCTCCCTCTCCTCTCTGGAGTGTTAGGGGTTCGTACCTCACCTCTCCTCCCCTCCGTCTGTCACTTCATTTTCGAGAGTAATTCATTTTTCACACGGCTAAATTGTTCCACGTCGGAGACTGACCCAGCTCTGTTCTAATCTACCGGGTTGACCCACGCTAACTCTCAGAGAGCGGCTAAACAAAGATGCCAACTCACGTATGCACGGGCGCACGTGTGCAGCCCTAACGTCTGGGCACAGCGAGCGTGTATTAATGCAAATGCTAACACTTTATTTTAAGCACCAATTCTCAGTATTAACTATTTGCTTATTAATATGCATGTTACTAGCATGTTGGCTGGTTATTAGTCAGATACTGACCCAATACCTTAACTTAAAGTGGTAATTCACCCAGAAATGATCTTTAATTACTTACCTTCATGTCGTTCCAAACCCGTAAGACCTTTGTTCATCTTCAGAACATAAATTTAGATATTTCTGATGAAATCTGAGAGCTTTCTGACCATGCATAGACAGCAATATAATTTACGTTCAAGGCGTAGAAACATAGTAAGGACATTGATAAAATAGTCCATGTGCACTGCAAAAAATGTTTTTCTTGCTTAGATTTTTTGTCTTGTTTCTAGCCAGAATATCTAAAAATTCTTAAATCAAGAAGGATTTTCTAGACAAGCAAAAATGATTGTCTTGTTTTCAGAAAAAAGACATGAAATTTAAGTGAGTTTTTGCTCAGAACAAGGATTATTTTGCTTACCCTACTGGCAGATTATTTTGCTTGTTTCGAGCAAAAACTCACTTAATTTTGACTTGTTTTTTTCTGAAAACAAGACAATCATTTTCGCTTGTCTAGAAAATCCTTCTTGATTTAAGAATTTTAAGATATTTTGGCTGGAAACAAGACAAAAAATCTAAGTAAGAAAAGCATTTTTTGCAGTGTGACATCAGTGGTTCAACCGTAATTTTATGACTTTATGTAGCTACAAGAATACTTTTTGTGCATAAAGAAAATACACCATGGAACTCTTGTGAACGCGCTTTGAAGACCGACACGTAAGATGAGAAATTGTTGAATAAAGTCGTTATTTTTGTTTTCTTCTCAAAGCTTCCTAAAATTAAGGCTGAACCACTGATGGACTATTTTATCAATATTCCTACTACCTTTCTGGGCCTTGAACGTGGTAGTTGCGTTGCTGTCTATGTAGAGTCAGAAAGCTCCCGGATTTCATCAAAAATATCTTAATTTGTGTTTCAAAGATTTGTCGTCCGGTTATTTGACGTATGGTCAATCACTTAATTATTAATAGACCTGTACTGAGTTTCTTTTATGCTAGTCTCACTGACAAGTTTTACAAGGAATTTTAAAGTGGAGGGACTATGAATGTTAAAAAGGAGAGCGTGTGACAGAACGAAGAAGATGTATGAAATATGACTATGGTCCATTTCTGGCTAAGAACAGCTTGATAGGGGAAAAAAAATCTGACTGACAAGTGAAGTGACTAACTTTGGCTTGGTTTGTTTTTAGTGTCAGGTTTATCTGAAATAGATTCTAGCACTAAAATAAACCAGCACAGACATAAATTCATTCAAATAATCTTACGGCTGTCACCACGAATAGTTGCGGAATGGAATAAACTGAAAAATAGTGGAAAATGTGAATAAACTTCAGGCTTCAATTTACATCTGTCCAGAAGTACTGATTATTTCACAGACAACAAAGCAGAACATACAATTCTCACTACTATGTGTTAGTATAGAAGAGATATGCATGCTCTGGTAAGGCTGTTAAACTAAATACATATTGCTGGTTAAGACAGTTAAGAAGCCTGATTGGTAATCCCACACTATTTGCCTATAGACCACCATCCATCCATATTCTTGTAACTGGCTATGTTAGTCTTGAGTCACATCTGTAGCGAGTTATAAATTACATGCCATGGTTTCATATGTAGGATATGTTCAATTACATTAATAATTATGACAAAAGCAACAAGCGAAAGAGTTGTTTCAGATGTGCCAGCATGGAACTATCCTACCGAGATGATACTGAGGCTCATGTGGTAATGGGTCACGAAATAATGTGGACCCAAAAGTAATGAAACATCTGAATGCGTATCTAGACCAGGATATGTGAGTGGAGTGGAGCAATAGCAATTTCCCTTCCCCTCTTAATGCATTCTGTAATAAGTCCACTTGAACTCCACTCCGGGTTTTCCATTTTCCATTTCTCGCTCCCCATTTACAGGCATGAAAAACAGACTTTAACATTAACATGGAACTACAAAAAAGGTTTGTAGTGAGGAGAAAAGGTTCTTTAAACTATTCCATACTCAGTTTCGTATAATGTTCTTTAAGGCACTAAGAATAAAAAGTATAAACACGTTCTGCAAAAAGCACATTCGGTTCATCCTGGCACTTTCATTTTTAGTAGTGTATCTGTGAAAAGCACACTTTGAATGTGCAAGGCCTCCAGTGTCATTCTCTTATAGTTTTTGTGACAAAAGTGACACAGTAGTTTTGCCCTCCAAAAGTTTTGAAACGCCCTAGAAAAGTGGGGTTTTGGACAATATTGGCATGAATCCTTTTTAATTTGTGATAATTTTGCACTGATAAGGGACAACACAAACTACGAAAACATATTTTATTACATAAACAGTTTATACATAGAAAATCATCAAAATATCCACCTTTAGCAGCTATTTCAGCTCTGCATAATCTGGGCCTAAATTCATTGTATTCTAAACTTAACTGGCAAGCAATTGTTGAAGCTGTTAAGGTGTGCTGACCCAAAAACCTGGGCCAAGTTTAAACCAGTAACCAGGCATCACAGCTGGCAAAGGGGCATGTCTGACTTTGACATGTATATATTGCCATTATTATGTAATCGTAATGAAAATTATTATTGCTGGCCTTCAATGATAATGTCAAGTTACTTTAATGTATTTGCACCAAAAAATGATATCGTCCAAAACCACACTTTGTCAGGGGTGTTTCCAAACTTTTGGAGGGCAGGGTATAAATCATGCTGCTTAATAATGCAAACTGGTCTTTGTTATCCTACCATTTTAATTTATTAAATTAAAGGGATGGTTCACCCAAAAATTATAATTCTGTCATTAATTACTCACTTTCACGTCATTATAAACCTGTAAGATCTTCATTCATCTTCTGAACACAAATTAAGATATTTTTGTTGAAATCTGAGAGCTTTCTGACCCTGCACTGAGAAGGCCCAGAAAGCTAGTAAGGACATTATTAAAATAGTCCATGTGTCATCGGTGGATCAACCATAATGTTACGAAGCTATGAGAATACTTTTTGGGCACAAAGAAAACAAAAATAACGATTTTATTAAACAATTTCTATACTTCCATGTCAGTCTTCGACACGTGTTCAGTCTGTCACGGAAGAGAAGAAATTATTACATTCCGTGACACAAAAACAGTACTATTTTTTTTAAATTATAGCATATTTGGGCATCTGCCATGACACTCGCTATGAGAAATACCACAAATGGAGTGATACAAATGGTGAAATGGTTAGGGTTGGAATATCACACTCCTCTCAGCCAATCAGATTTGATATCCAGAAATAACTGTTGTATAAAGTGGGTTAATGTTTCATTTCTCGGCTTCCATTCAACATCGCTCACATACTCTGTTCTAGGCAGAAGCTGGGCAGGCATTTTTATTGGCCTGTGAAACTGTAAAAACAGCAAAACTGTTTAACAAGCTACACAATATAATACTTTGACAGAGCAGTTAAGAGCACATCTATGGCCCGAGATCCTAATTTTATGCCCCGCACACCTGCTTCATTTCTGAGGTTATCACTTGACAAGTTGTAAATCAGATAATCACTTTAAACTTTTCAAAATTCTAGAGTTTTTCTCTGGGAGATTCCAACAGACACACATATAACGAGATAAAAGTGAGTGGCATGTGAGTGGACCCAGGTTAATTACGGTTCATGATAGAAATCTTTAATGGTTGTCTATTAAAAGGTAATTAGAGGATGTGAGTGTGTCTGATAACTTATCTCGGCACCTTCGTCTGCCCTAGTCGTGCTCTCTCACACACACATAAATGATCACACTATGAAAAGAGGTGAAAAGCAGTGGAAAGAAATGCAATGTTTTTGACAGTACATGTACAAAAACTGATATTTTTTAATGCAAATATTCAACAGTAATGTTACAGAAATTTCTATTTCTTTAATTCTCTTGCTTTACTCTTTCTCCCGTATGAATTTTTCATCTGCTTGCTGGGGTCTCATGTTTTATTGAGGCTCTTGGTGTCATCCACCAGGATGTTCAACATTATGAACCATCTTTTATATATGATGGACAATCAATGATGGCCTACCTTACATTACACAAACTACAGAATAACAGAGACAGTCCCACTGGTGTTAGTATCTCAGAAGAGGCCAGAAAGACAGACAAGATGTCCGATTTAAATTTCAAGACCTCTTTTCAGCAAGGGACCACAGAAAGGTCAACTGTCAAGGCTTTAGGGTGGATAAACCCAAAAATCTAAAGTTTTGACCAAATACAGTATATTAGCTTTGAATTGTATTATTGGTTGTTGACACAAAGAACACAAACACATTTAGAGTGTTTTGTGGGTTCCAGAACATAATATAAGGGTTTTACTTTACAGTCCTCTCTACAACCTCTCCTTCATTTCCTGCCAAGGGGGTACATAAACCTTTGTCCCCCCTCTCCCTAGTGCCACCCTGCTACCAGCTAGCAATGAGCATGTAGGGATTTTGCCACAGTGATTTATGTTAAAGTAGGCCATTTCTATATCAGTAGGAAATATGCCGACACGGGAAACAGAACTGAGTAGATCAAACCATTTAATACATCCACAGGTCTATAAGTCATAGGTAGGCGTCTCAAACATGTTGTTTGATCCTTGTTTTAGGACTAACAATTTCGCAGATTGTGAGTAAATAACATTAGAATCAACACAATAAATTTATCAGACAGGATATACAGTTTTAAGGTTTTGGAACCCTTTACAGAATCTGTGAAAATGTGAATAATTGTAACAAAATAAGAGAGATCATATAAAATGCATGTTATTTTTTTATTTAGTACTGTCCTGAGTAAGATATTTTACATAAGAGATGTTTACATAAAGTCCACAAGACCAAAAACTTGCTGAAATTATTAAAATATCCCCCTGCAAAAGTTTGGGAAACCTTGGTTCTTAATACTGTGTGTGGTTACCTGGATAATTCAGTTAAACTGAACACTGCACTTCAGAAAAACCTCCAGATCCTGCATATTCTTCAGTTTTCCAGCATCTTCTGCATATTTGAACCCTTTCCAGCAGTGGCTGTATAATTTTGTAATCCATCTTTTCACACTGAGGACAACTGAGGGACTCAAACACAACTATTTAAAAAGGTTCAAACATTTACTTATGCTCCAGAAGGAAACCCGATGCATTAAAAGCCGGGGGGTGAAAACTTTTTAAATTTAAAGATCAAGGTAAATTGTACTTAATTTGTCTTCCGGGAAACATGCAAGTATCTTCTGTTGCTTCCGAAGGGCAGTACTAAAGGAAAAAAAAAAAAAAAAAGAAGTGAAAAGAAAAGATATTTCAACAAAATAAGGAAAAATTGGACATCTTCATCCTGTTCAAAAGTTTTCACTCCCGGCTCTTAATGCGTTGTGTTTCCTTCTGGAGCATCAGTGAATGTTTGATCCTTTTTTAATAGTTTTGAGTCCCTCAGTTGTCCTCAGTTCTAAAAAGATGAATCTCTAAACCATACAGACACTGCTGGAAAAGGATCAAGTATGCAAAAGATGCTAGAAAACTGAAGAATCTGCAGGCCCTGGAGGATGTTTCTAAAGAACAGTGCTCAGTTTAACGGTTTAGAACAAACAAGGGACTCATGAACAGCCATCACAAAACAAAAAACAAGATTATCCAGGTAACCACACAGAGTATTAAGAACCAAGGGTTCCCAAACTTTTGAAGGGGGTTATTTTAATAATTTCAGCTATTTTTTATGTCTTGTGGACTATATGTAAACATCTTTTAAGTAAAATATCTTACTCAGGACAGTACTAAATAAACAAATAAGATGCATTTTGTACGATCTCTCTTATTTTGTTGTAATTGTTTTATATTTTCACAAATTCTGCAAGGGGTTCCCAAAGTTTCACATAAAACTGTATATCCATATCAGATTGTTGACGTTTGAGAGTTTGTTCATTGTTATGTCGTATCAAGTAAGATTCTCTAGTTGTAAGACTGATTTGGACCACTGACATACCCTGATTTGCCATCATACCATGGACACTATAATTGACAGGATACAAGATTTGAAAGCTGTAAAATCTGCAAATGATCTGTCCCTTGGAAACTACCAAGGTCCTGGTGCCACTACTGTTTATTAGATGGCCCTTAAGTGGCCTGGATGTTGACATAGATTGTTAGGTGGCTGGCTGCAAGTCCACCAAGTGTCACAAATCCATCCTGATAGATGGTGTGATGCATTACACGTTTGTCGCAGCCAAGTGTAATGCTGAGACATGATTGGAATGTTGTGGAAACTGCAGAACTTTGTAGGACCAGAAGAGTGGATACTGACAAGAGTCGGCACCAGCACATACAAACTGAAAAGAGATTTGCATTCTAGAGAAGGCTTCAGGAGAAAGGGGGTTGTGGTGGAACTTTTGTCCCCCTTACAAAAGTTTCGTTCTGTCCCCCCTTGGTAGAAATCAGTAGAAATTGCGTACCGGTCCCCCCTCAGTAGAAATCACGTTACGAGGGCAGGGAGATGAAGAGGCACAGTGACCTAGGAGGCCAGGCCATGCTCCTGCCGTGGTGCCGACGCTGGATCCTGACCAGACCAATCACCATTTTTCCACTGTCGGGCCAGTGCGAGCCAAGTCTTAACATGCCTCCCTGAAACAATAGTTTACTATATTCAATGCACATTCAACAGTGGGACATTGAGCGGAGCAGCACACCGCACAGTAACAATGACTAGAGCAGTGAAGACTGATGGGCAGCTTGCGTGCCATATATTTTCGGGTCATATTTTTAGTTGTTTTTCTTTTTTTGCCAAAAAATTAAAAAAAGCCACTTTTGGCCCATAATTTTCAGCGGCCAAAATTTTTGTGCATCTCTAACACATACTTCAGTCGTAGCTGCTTTGTTTATTTGTGATGACAGAAATGCACAAAACAGCTATCATTAGCGCTTCTAAGTCCAAATGCATACACATAACACAGCGGAAAAATAATAATAAACCCTCAATATTTCAATCAAATTTCTTTAGAAAGAATGAGCATTTATCTGTGGAGTGCATGCAAGCTGAGGAGGTTTGAGCATTGTCTCCCATTTCACTTTACTGTTATCCT
This sequence comes from Labeo catla, assembly GCA_012976165.1. Classification (NCBI taxonomy): domain Eukaryota; kingdom Metazoa; phylum Chordata; class Actinopteri; order Cypriniformes; family Cyprinidae; genus Labeo; species Labeo catla. The sequence continues at coordinate 235,116 of VONZ01001013.1, read as the reverse complement.
TTCAGCCAAAGCAACAAAGGGAGCTGACAGACAGAAAAATGGATTTGCCATAAAAACATGCCATTGAAATTGTTTTAAATATTGGTAACTTGATATGAAAACAGGAGAACTCAATAAACTCCGATATACTCCGCCTTTGTTCGTAGCTACTCCTCTAACCCCACTTGGCCCGCTTTGGAACAAGGTATTTGGCGGCCGAAAATCCCTGGCTGCTGGCCCTGAGGAAGCCCCGACACAGCACGATCAAGCCTCAGAAGTGACATTGGAAATGCGATTGGCCCTGGCACTCACTAACACGGCCTCTTTTGGCCTGACAGTGGAAACGCAGCTTGTGCATGTGTCTTCTTCCAGACCATTGGGGTACAAAATTCTACACACCTATACCACCGCCATATATGTGACTGTGGACCACAAAACCAGTGGTCAATTAGGGTCAACATATTAAATCTGAATAAATAAGCCTTCCATTAATGGTTGTTTTTTTAGGAATGGACAATATTTGGCTGAGATACAACTATTTGAAAATCTGGAATCTGAGGGTGCAAAAAAATCTAAATACTGAGAAAATCACATTTAAAGTTGTCCAAATGAAGTTCTTAGCAATTTTTAGTTAAGCTTAGCAAGTTATTTACAAAATATCTTCATGGAACATGATTTTAATATCCTAATGATTTCTGGTGTAAAGGAAAAATTGATAATTTTGACCCATACAATGTGTTGTTGACTATTGATACAAATATACCCGTGCCCGTTATGGGTCACATGTGGTCTTACGAATGTCAAATCAGAATGTCCTCTGGGTTGAGACAGACTCAAAATTCCTGCTCCCACATCCTGTTTGGGATTCAAGAGATGTTTGAGGATCTCCACGGGATTCACCTTGTTCAGTGGTCTCTGAAAGGTCTTCAGTGCTAAAGAGGCAATATCCTCCACCCTATCGATCAATGGCTGAGCATGTTTGGGACGTCATGGGGTAAATCAAGTAGGTTATGCCCCTGCTGAAAATCAAGAAATGGCCTTCTATGGGTCCTGATGCTTATTCTTATTACTGATTCAGAATTCTCTCTTTTTTAGGCTCTTAGACTCTTGCTGAGACCCCAAGGCTGCCAAACAAGCTAAGAAAGAAATGGACCGAGCTATCTATAACCTATCCACTCCATTAACCAGCCAATGAAGGCCTAGGTAAACATTTAGGTAGAGGAACAGCTCTCATCCTCTCTTAAAAAAAGCTGAAATAGCTAAAAGACCAGTTCAATGATATATTCCTGCAGATCTCTTCACGGGTCACTAGATCTAGTATATGACATCAGCAAAACTCCAAGAGCCAGTATCAAACAGAAGCCCTGACATGTAGCAGGAGTGCACAGACTGGTGGTAACAAGAAAACTGGAAGACTGAAATAGCTGGACATCAGAAGCCAAAAACCACTCTCTTGATTTTGAAAGGTACTGGAAGAGTTCCACATGTCTGGAATTACTGCCATCCCAAAAGAGGTGGCACCTCACATCATCAGAACCACTATCTGGGGGCCTCGGCTAATGCAGCCTGACAACAAGAAACTTGTATGAGCTTCTCTGGTTGGCAGGTTATTAGCAGTGATTGTGCCCAGTTTCCACTCTGTATCATGTCCTCTTTCATATGTGGTATGATGATATGAAAGGATAGCTGAAAAAATACTCTCCATACCCTAGGTGGTCCAAGGTTTCTGCACCTTGCAGACAAAAGCCATATAATCCAACGGGATTGAAGTTTGGCTGATTAGCTTCGGCAGTTAACCCCTGCTGGTAGATGCTATAACCACACCATTAAGAGAGCCAGTGAGGCAACTTCCCAGGCAACCCACTGGTCTATTGAACTGGATTGTCAAAAAATAACTTTTGATCATATCCAGTGACTACAATACCACCTTCTTTCCTGTATTGGAGAAGTACTACTGCATCTCCAAGCCCCTGAACACCAAAGATGAAGTTTCTATCTTCATCCTACCTTAACAGTTATTGTAACATAAACAAAACCCAGCCAAAACTTTTTAAATTGAAAACCATATCAGCAAACAAACAAACGAAACAGGATAAAAGATAAAGCACTCATCTTGGCACTATATATGGGCAAATAAATTTGTCTGCTTCAAAACATATTTTTAAGACACAGTGGAGTCGTGACTTGGTAGTAAGAAAATGTGGGTTCAAGTCTGGCATTATGTTCACATCTTATCGTTTTCCCTGATTTTATGTCATATCTTCAGTGGTTCTGAAAGCAACCGAAGAAAAAAAAAAAAAATTGGACAGTTGTTTTTTCTTCTTTCCCATTGATCGCTTTTTGTTTTCAGTCTTTGAATGTTAATAGCGTTTAAGGTTGATTTGTTGCTGTCGTATTGCCACATTTATTTTTAGCTACTTGAAATATCTTTGAAATATTGGCCTAGAAAGCGTCAAGACTATTTTCTGCATTTGTGGATTTTGATTGTCTTATAAGCATTTCTGTGACACTCAGCTACACAGAATAATCAAAGAATATATTCAATCTCTCTCTCACACACACACACACAAACACACACACACGTATGTGATCTTTCCTCACCTCCAGCATTCATTGATTTTGATAGTAAGATAACTATAATCAGACGTAAACATCAGACGTGTTTGCACAGTGCCATACTGAAGAAGGAGAATTATGGGTTGTCAGCAGATTTGGGCCATGTTAATGCTTATATCAGTGCGCACTGTGTGTGTTTGTGTGAGGAAAACTACATATGTTTGTTATTGAATAGATATCTAGTACTTTGTTTTTGTTGACAAGTGGGTCACCACATATTCTTGTTTAGTTGACATCTCTACTATTATTCAAAAGGCTGTTATTTGGAGTTCTTCGGAGGTGTAAACCAATAAATATAAAACCTTATAATTACCAATAGCAGTGAGAGTCATAATACATATATATTTTTTGTTATAGTGATCAGAGGTGTAGTTAGACTGTAATATAATTAAAGCTGTCAATCATTCTACTAAAAAGTTCATTCATTTATTTTTTTTTATCATAATTGCTTGGTTTGACATCTCTATATGTTTTTTCTTTTCTTTTTCACATATTAAAACAACTTAGAAAAAGATAGATAGGTAGACAGACAGATTTACAACTTAAAAAAGAGAGTGTTCGTGCTGCTTAAAAATGTTAAGTTTACTCAACTCAATTATCCACGTTTTCATGTAGTACAACTTAACATTTCATGTTGACTAAATTAAAAAAATTAAGGCAGCACGAACACTTTTTTTTTTTTTTTTTACAGTGTAGATAGATAGATAGATAGATATGCTTACTCTAGTCTCATGTAAACACATATAACATGGCCAACTTGTGGCTACATTTTCAGTACAGTGTGCATTTTACATTTACTATAGTTTGTTTGTAACCTTTTCTAATTCAAGGTATATTTGTGTGCGTACTGTTTGAAACTCTTCCGCCAGCCCCCTTTCTCTCCCTCTCTCTTCTAATGTCCTCTACATCCCACGGCTGCCACCAGTAGCAGTGTTACCATGGCAACTGTCTCCGTTGGTATGCCTCCTTCCTGGCGCTTGTACTGGAGTGGCGATAACAGGCTTGGCAAACTCTGTCCCACCAAACAACCTAGTTTATCAGCAAGCACAGAGGGCCGAAGAAAAAGCTACTCCTTATGTAATCCAGACGGTTTAATGATGGAATCTATAAAGGGATATCTGTTACATAAAACAACGGATTTGGTTCTCAGAGCAGGCCCACACATACACAAGCGGCTACTTAGCTATCTAAATGGGGACATGCCACTTCTATTGTTTTTATATGAAGCTGATCATAATGAATCCAGCTTAACCTTAAACCAACCCTATTTAGCAAAACATTTAGCATTTTTAGAATAAAGAATAGATTTCTGCTTTATTGGTTCGTTTGTTTCAGTTTATTATAAGACTAGATGGGACGTCCTGCTCATTTACATTGTTTTGTACAGTTTAAAGGGGTCATCGGATGCAAAGTTCACTTTTACATGTTATTTGAACATTAATGTGTGTTAGCAGTGTATGTACAAATCTACCATATAACGATAAAAATCCATGCAGTGGTTTTTAATTAATCTGTAAAAATAATATCCCCTTTTTCAAATCGAGCCATTCTCAGATGCCAATCTCACGATAGTTGATTGACATGAGCATCTTACCTCAGACCTGTCTTAAATCAGCTGTAACAGTCCGACCTCCATTGTTTTGAAGCCGGAGCAGGGATGTAAGTTAGACAAGAATATCTTTGATTGAGCGATTGAGGTGCTGTGTTGCTGGATGTAATAATGAACATAGTAGTCGTCATTTACTCCCGAAATCTGAGCCGCTGAAGATGCAGTGGATTACATTTGTTTGTGAAGGGAATGCACCTCCCAATCCACATATATCCATCTATGTTCTTGCAAATCATTTGTGATCCAGCTTCACTTACAGCAGAAGTGAGTATAAGTGTTTTTTTAATGAATCTTTGCGATCGCCTTTCCTAATAACGTGCTAGTTAGCAAGTTTAGCGGTTAAATGCGGCTAAATGTGGCTAAAGTAAACAGGCTTGTCACTCCACAGAGAGAAGAGAGGGGCGGGGCGAGCAGAGCTCATTAACATTTAAAGCAACCTCGACCAGAACAGGATGATTTTTGCATAGCTCGTTTTGACAAGGTAAAAAGGGTGTTGTTTTACACTACCATTGAGAATTTTTAACCAAAGTATATTATAGACTTTTCATTAAGACCCTAAAGAATCATATCAACTTGTGGAAAATGGGCATCCGATGACCCCTTGAAATAAACTAAACTAGTTGAAACATTCAGTAAACTACTTGGAAAATTAAATTCAATGATTCCTATACATTATTACGTGGGCCCTGACATCCTAGAGTATTAAAATATTACAGTAAAGCCATATGTAACACGCATTGCTGTTTATTATGGTTTTCCCATTTTTTTTACATATTGTGAGTTTGCTGCAGTAGAGTGTGTTGGAGACATTATTCATAACTCATAAAAATTAACTAGTAGACAAAAGTAACTAATTTGTAGACAAACTTTAAGTTGGTTTGAAAAGGCCAAGGTAGAAAGTATTTTTCAAAGCTTGAAGTTTGAAGGTATTCATTTAGAAATAGTTAAGTTTTAATGTAGTATTTTTAAAAGCCAGCCAGATAGATAGATAGATAGACAGACAGATAGATAGATAGATAGATAGATAGATAGATAGATAGATAGACAGACAGATAGATAGACAGACAGATAGATAGACTAAAACCGGTTACAAACAGTTGATTTAACAAAAACAGCTAAAGGCCAACTAAAACCCAGTTGACTGAGCAAAAACAGCCAAAAAACAACTAAAACCAGCTGATTTAGCAAAAACAGCTAAAAAACAGCTAAACCAGTTGACTTAGCAAAACAACAAAAATAACAAAAAAAAACTACAAACCAGCTACAACCAGTTAATTTAATAACAATAATAATAATAATAATAATAATAATAAACAGATAAAAACCAGCTAAAACCAGATGATTTTGAAAAAATGGCTAAAAAACAGCTGAAACCAGTTTAATTAGCGAAAACCAGCTGTTTTAGCAAACAAAATTAATTAAAATACAGCTAAAAGCAGTTACAACCAGTTGATTTAAGAAAAACAGCTAAAAACCAACAAAAACGAGCTGATTTAACAACAACAACAACAAAAAACAGAACAACAAAAGCTAAAAACCAGCTAAACCAGGTAGTTTAGTTGAAAGCAGCTAAAAATAATCCAAAACAAGTTAAAACCAGTTCATTTAATAAAAAACAGCTAAGTAGCTAAAATCAGTTGATTTAGAAAAAAAAAAAACACAGCTAAAACCAGCCAATTTAGGAAAAATGGTTAACAACAACAACAACAAAAAAACAAACAAACAAAAAAGAAAAAAACAGTTGAAACCAGTGCATTTAGCGAAAACCAGCTGTTAACAAAACCAGTGGATTTAGCCAACAGTTAAAACTCAAAACTAAAAAAAAAAAAAACAGCTAAAACCAGTTGATTTTGCAGAAAAGTAAAAAAAAGCTGATTTATTACAAAAATTGTTAAAACCAGCAAAAAAAAAAAAAAAAAAAGTTGTAAACATTTTGTACAATTTATTGGTTTACATTATAAAACAACAAAAAATGCACAATTCTGACTGTGTAGGGTAACCTTTATACAAAAATTAACCATGGTTTTACTTAGTAAAAGTGTAGTAACCTTTTTTTATTTTTTTGCCGTATTGATTAAAACTGCATAACCACAGTTTTAATACAAATACCATGGTTGAACTATGGTTAATGTAGTAAAACCATGGTTAATTTTCATCAGGAAAGTGACTTGTATAGGGTGTAGGATAGCTCTATGCTAAGCTAGCATGCTAAATGGTTAGCTTGCAAAAAGCTAACTGTTTTCATCCACAGTTTCAGTTATTAATGCTCACAATATAACATAATTCAGACTACATTATGAAGTGATTTTGTAAGAAATGAAAAGTTCGTTTAGCTAATATGTGCCTAGTTGGATCAATTTTTTCAGTCATTAAAAGCCAGCACAAGGACATTTTGTCCCCAAAATAGAGCTAAGAAAACTCACATATACAAACTCACATATCAGCCTTCTAGCTGTGATATGTTGTCTTTTCTAGTTGTTTTAGACCTGGTTGTGACTTCCTGCCCCTTACAAAACGATTAGCTCAACAGAAAGACCCAGAGAGGGTATTAAAAGGTAACACTGGGGTTACTGGTGGCATCGTCTTTCATCATGACCCAGCACAGTAACCTCTGACAACCATGTGATCTAAACATTGAGTCCTATAAAACCCTCAGAGCAAGCTAGGTCAAGACCACAACCTGAAGAACAAGAACAGGAGACAGAAACAGAAAAAAAGAGAGTGTAGAGCTTAGTTCTGAAATGCTAGACAGTGGGCGGAAGTTAAAAGTGTGTGCATGAAAGGTGTCGAAATGGAATTCACTGTAACACAGTAGCTGCAGGCCCCATTAAAATCAGGATTGAGTCACACACAACAGGACAGAGTGTCTTTCATAAAAGAAATTCTGTGAGCTTTAGATGTGTGGCACAATGAATGAATCAGACGCACTTATGCTCATGTTAGATGTGATGAAGCTGAGAACCCAAGTGTGGTTTATTGAACAAAGTTTGAAAAAAAAAAAAAAGTGAAACATACTTAACACAAATATGCAAATGATTTTAGCTAGATCATTGCATTGGCTGGTTAGCATGGCTCTGATTTCGTAACTACATCATTTAAATGCTTTTTTTTCACCAAATTGGCATATTAGAAGAGAGTAGAGAGGGGGGTGGGTCAGGAAAGGTCCAAGAGGCAGGATTTGAACTTGGGCACCCAAGGCGCAACTTCACCATATGTCAGCACACTGCCCACAAGGCTATTGGCGCAGACACTCTTTTTTTGTATTTTAAAAACATCTGCACAGTCTGCAAACATTCATGCTGTCGCGGTATGTGCTGGAGTAAAGACAGAGAGTGTAGGACAAAGACAGACCTAACCCTAATCTTAATTGTATTAATAAATCCACATGGAATGATGAAGGAAACATCCACACACATATGGTAACCACATACAGTAACCGGCAACTTCTGACAATGGGGGGCTTAGGTACACGGGTAAATGAGGAAAACACAGGTGAAGGTCCTCAACTAAATGACTAAACAAGACCAGGAACATAACCGAATATGAGCACACTGGAACTAAATCAGAAGAGAAGACAGGAAAAAGGTAAACTAAAAGAAAACACAAGTCTATAACTGTGACAGATCGTCCCCTCCCTGAATGTGCGACTCTGTGAAGAGAAGAAAGGGCAAGGAGAAAGCAGAGGGATGGTGACAAGGAATCGCAAAGGACTGGCAGAAAGGCAGGCAGATAATTCTGGTGGAGGTTCCGGAAAACGGACAACAAACAGAGTCCAGGATGGAGCTGATGGAGGGAGGAGCCACAGTGGAACTTGGAGGAACCATGGCGGATCAGACGGAGGGAGGACCCAGGATGGAGCCAGAAGAAGCCATGGTGGATCAGACGGAGGGAGGAACCAGGGAGAAGACATGAGGGAATTTGAGTAGAAGGAGCCAGGGAGGACCCAGACCCCAGCCAGGATAGCAGCCCACGGTGGATCTGGCAGTGGGAGCAGCCATGGTGGCAGGATGGCTGATGACTCCAGAGGGCTGACCGACGGCGACAGAGCAGGTGATGGTAGAGTTTGAGATGGACAGTCAATAAGCCAGGGAGACGAGGAGGATCCAGAAGGCCAAGGCGGAGCAGATGGCTCTGGTGACCAAGGCAGATGTGGGGGTCCTGTAGGCCGTGGTGTAGCCGGAGCGAAAGAGGACCAAGCTGAAGCTGGAGGGATGGAGGAGCCTGACAGAGCCAGAGAGACGGAGGGACAAGGCGCAGCCAGAGGAGTAGAGTCCTGAGGCAGCGGATGGCCAGTGACTGACCAAGGCACAGCCAGAGGGACAAGGGAGCTTGGCAGAGCTGGTGGACTGATGGGCAATGGAGGAGTGGAGGCAGCTAGGAGCCATGATGGAGTCGCTGGGTCGACGGGCCGATGCAGAGTCCGGGACTCAGAAGCTGGAGGCGGAGACAAGAGATTCTCTAGCCACAACACCAGCGGAGACTGGTAGACCTGCGGCGATCCCACCGCATAGATGGTGGGCTTAGGGTAAGCTGAAGGCCTGACAGGAAGCAGCAGTGGCAGAGCTCAGGCGACAGGGATGACAGGAGGAGACAGGTGAGGGAGGGTGGGTGGGATTTTGGGTTCGTTAGGGGGTTCTAGGACAGTGGGACAGGCAAAACTGAAAAACAAAATGTGAAAACACACTTTCACTATTTGGCCGGTTATTCCATCACGGTATGTACTGGAGAGAAGACAGATTGTGCACGACAAAGACGGTAATCTTAATTCTTTTAATAAATCCACAAGGAATGATGAAGAAAACATCCACACACGTAGGGTAACCACATACAATAACCTGCAACTTCTGACAAAGGGGGACTTATGCTGCGTTCACGCCATATCATAATTACCGTAATTTCGAGATGACAACATGTGACGTTCTACTCAGAGCTGTTCACATCCTCAGACTCGGATTATACTTTTCTATGGCAACACTATCAACGCCTAAACAGAGCCTACGTTGGCCAGGTGGTACAGTGGTCATGTGGTATAAGTCGTAGCTCTCGGAAGACTCCCAGTTCACATGTTGTAATTACGAGTTGTACGCGGACGGGAGCGCTTTTTACAAGTTGGAATCTCGTAATTACAGGAATTCCGATATGGCATGAACGCACCTCTAAGTACACAGATAAATCAGGGAAAACAGGTGAAGCTGGTTAACTAATAATGACTAAATGAGACCAGGAACATAACCAAATATGGGCACACAGGAACTAAATCAGAACAAAAGACAGGAAAATGACAAACAAAGTCCATAACTGTGACTAAATCCATAACTGTGACACATGCAGGATAGTTTTAAAAATACAAAATGTGAAAACCCACATATCCGCAAACCCTAATTTAAATTAATTTTAAATTAAATTTTATTTTCAATTACTTATATTTACTACAAAACACAAAAATTCAAACCCACTACAGATGCATTAAGTCTTTACAATGAACTGATATTCTGACTAACAGAGTTCAAGCCGAACTTAATAGAAACTCTACAATACGGACCAAAAAAAAAAAAAAACACATAAAGGAGAGTACATCAGGCAAAAAAGAATGAAAGAAAACCAGACAGTGGAAGAGTTCAACTCAGGAAAAAGGAAAAAGAAAAAAAAGGTCAGAATAAGATAAATAAATAATGAGTGTAAGAGCATGTGAGTGAAGGGAAGAGAGAAGAAAAAAGAGAGAGGGATTTCTCATTCTCTCCGTTTTTAATTGTGCACATTTGCGGCTGTCGTGTCCAAGTCTATAATTTGGAGCAATTCATCAAATGACCATAATCAGTTTTAATCTGGACCCCTGTAAAGCCAAATTACCTCTTCAGCTGCTCTGAAGAGCCACAGCAGAAGCACACAGTCCACATCTCCCTCTAAAACACACACACACACACTACATCCTCAGTGTGCGTTATATTCATCGCCAACAGAATGATAACTTTAGAAGGTTCTGTCTATATTTCAACCCCCTTGTGTAACAGAGTTAACAGTCACCATTTAACAGACACAACCAAATTAGACCCTTATTCTAGTGTCCTATCTGGAAAAACTCTGGAGCAGCTCCAAAAAAACCTGAACCGGGCTTGAACTAGAAAGAGACCATGAGGCAGAATAATGTCAACATCAAGTATAGTTTTGAAAACAATGATAGATGTCACACTCCTCCGTCCGTCTGAAATAAAATACAATTATTTACAAATATCAAGTGTGTGCACTGCAAAAATGACTTCTAATTTTTAATTAGCTGAAAAACCTTTAAAGAAGACAAATTTACTTGAGGAGTAACACTGTAAAATGTTAAGACTTGTTTTGAAGATTGCATCTTAAAATATGTGTATTTTGTCAGAGCAGTAAGATTCTTGAGTTTAAATTATTTTTAGATATTTGAACATGGCAATTACACAAACATACTTGTTAAGAACAGTACATTTTTGCCATTTTAACTAATTGCTGTAATTTGTTTTGATATAACTTTATTAGCAACTTTGTTGCATAAAGAAACTTTGGATGTTAATAGAACATTATTAAATCTTGAAAACAAAGGAATATGTGTTTGTCGGCAGCTTATCTAATAACAAAAAAAGTTTTCTTTAAGCTGAAGTACTAAAACAAACTCAAATAAAAATAAAGCTAAATAAAAAACTAATAATACTACTAAAATTTATAAAATTAACAAAAGCATAAATTACTAATATGTACTAAATAGTACATTAAAAGCAAACTGAATATATATATATATATATATATATATATATAAAAACAAAAACTAATTGGAAACAATAATAAATAGTATAAAAGTATATAAATAATACTAAAATTACTCTGGAATAAAACTCTTGTTTGTTTTTTAAATCAGAGGAAAGACTGACTGAAAGCCAATGACTTGGATTTGGATAAAAATATTTTCTGGATGTTTTCCTGTGGGCCTTAACCTTGCTTTTAAGATACAGGAGGAGGAAAATCATTCATCTTATAACTGCTCAGCAAAAACAAGGTCATCCAGTTAAAAAAAAAAAAAAAAATGTTTTGTGAGGCAGCCACAAAAAAGTGCTGTTATATATAAATAAACTGGGTTATTAGAAGTTATTATAATTCAATATCACTGAATTAATACAGTATGAATACATTATACCAATGAAAGCGATTCTTGAAGATCAGATCATGTAGAGAATAAGCTCCTCAATTTCACTTTTTACAGCGCATGGAAATTAAACACCCACTTTTTACCATCCAATCAATTTCTGATGATAAATCCATTAACTGAATTCCCAATCAAATCTCACCATAAATTTTTTTTTCCTAATTAAATATTCTATTTCTGTCGGAAAATGTTACCTTATTAATAACAGAATTAAATGATTCTCAGTATAATCTTAATATAGTTCAATACCTCTTATTTCCTGTAAACTACTGGTGGCTTGTGTAAAACTAAAATTTCTTATTTATCCTACTTATTGCTACCGTATTAATTATGTGCTGGTCAATACAAAAATAAACAACATCAAGAAGTGGATTCACTTCAGTGATTATTTGTTTGTTCAGCTGATGAAATTACTTTGAAAGTTCCTATATTAATGTCGGGCGCCTCCGCTTTAGCCATATCAACATTGTAATTGCATATTTTTTTGGACAAGCTGCACTTATCAGCAGGCTCGTGCGGCAGCGGTTGATTATTAAATGTAAGAGCCATACAAATATAACATGAAATGACGACCACAAATACTTGTGTACATCTGGGACATGGTTTCTCAACCTCGTTAAAGCAGGATCGCGAGACGGGGCATGTGGTACACAACCGGTGTGTGTGTGTGTGTGTGTGTTCTATTCATTATTAACACGCTGAAATGGAGTTCTTTAATCAAAGCGAGCTGAGCCACCATTACTGAACGAGAGAGAGAGAGAGAGAGAGAGAGACAGAGAGAGGGCTCAGACAGCTCTGGAAACAATGAGCGCTACAGATAAAGCAGGTGGCTGTGGTAATTGCTTCCACAAAATAATGAATGAGCTACGGTCTGTCTGACGGAATAGGAAATCTCCTTCATTCGCGTCTTACCCCTTTTTCTGTCTGTCTCTTTATCCCTGATTTTCCTTTATCTCTTCCACGATCTCTGCCTCCTGAACTGTCACATCAGTTTCTTCTCCAACTTTCATTTTTTTTTTTTCATCTTTTCCTACCCCCAACATCAAATCGTAGCTCCCTCAAGAGTTCCAGCACATTTTTGAACCGTTAATATTAGGTTATTGTTCTCTGGTTGCTGTAAAGGTGAAATGTGTGATTTCTACAACATCACTAGCACTGTATGGAATGTTAAACTAATGAATAATGTTTTCAGGTTCAACAGGTTCAACTATTTTTGGTGCATTTTGCTCGTTACAACTGATTGGTGGAATTTTCTGTACAGCATTGTGGACAATGTAGTTTTTCACCACAAATTCCAGTGTTAACTTTAACTCCAAAGGTTTGTGCACATCAAAAATTAAGCGAATATTTGCATCACATTATTCGCTTTAGATTACTCGTGGGATGTTTTTTGAAGTGGATATTTGCATCCAGTTACTCGCTCTAGATTTCTCACTGGATGTTTTTCAAAGTGAATATTCTCATTGTGTTACTCGGTCTAGATTATCGCAGGATGTTTTTCGAAGCAAATATTGGCATCACATTACTTGCTCTAGATTATTCGCAGGATGTTTTCAAAGCAAATATTCACATCATACTACTCACTCTAGATTACTTCAAATGTTTTTTGAAGCAAATAGTTGCATTGAGTTTTTTGCTCAGGATTACTCATGGGATGTTTTTTTAAGCGAATATAAGCATTGTGTTACTCTACATTACTTGCAGAATATTTTTCGAAGCTAATATTCCTTACTCGCTCTAGATTACTCACAGGATGTTCGAAGTGAATATTCACATCATGTTACTCAGCCCAGATTACTCAAGGGATGATTTTTGATGTGCATATTTGCACTGCCTTACTCGGTCTAGATTACTCACAGGCTGCTTTTTGAAGTGAATATTCACATCACATTACTCACTCTAGATTACTTGTGGGATGTTTTTTGAAGCGAATATTCACACCGCCTTACTTGCTCTAGATTATTCACAGGATGTTTAAAGTGAATATTCACATTGTGTCACTCACTCTAAATTACTCGAAGGATGATTTTCAATGCGCATATTCACACCGCCTTACTCGGTCTAGATTACTCAAAGAATGTTTTTCAAACTGAATATTCACATCACTTTTCTTGCAGGATGTTTTTTAGAAGCAAATATTCACATCACATTACTTACTCTAAATTACTCACAGGATGTTTTTCAAAGTAATTATTCGCATTATGCAAATAGCTCCAGATTACTCATTGGTTGTTTTTCAAAGTGAATATATTCGTCACGTTACTCACTCTAGATTACTTGCAGGATGTTTTTTGAAAGCGAATATTCACGTTGAGTTACTCACTAGATTACTAACAAAATGTTTTTTGAAGCGAATATTCACACCATGTTGCTCAGTATAGATTACTCACAGAATGTTTTTTGAAGTGAATATTCACATTGTGTTACTCAGTTTAGATTACTCGCAGGATGTTTTTCGAAGCAAATATTCACATCATGTTACTTGTGGGATGTTTTTAAAAGGGAATGTTCACACCGCCTTACTCGCTTTAGATTACTCACAGGATGTTCGAAGCGAATATTCACATTTTGCTATTCACTCGCATCATGTTACTCGCAGGATGTTTTTTGAAACAGATATTTGCATCACATTACTCACGGGATGTTTTTCAAAGTGAATATTCCAACCCAGGCTCATTACAAATACGTGCCTCTACATACATTTCGCTAAAGGTTAATGCTCTGTCTTATTGGAGATATCCCCTACACCAACCCCAACCCTAAACCTAACCGATAGTGTTAACAAATGAAAAACTGATTAAAAAATGTTTTTTGTGATGTAGCCCTGCTATTTTAACTTCCTCATTCAGATTTGAGCTGTTTTGTTGAATCGTAGTTTTATGGGTTCGAACCGGAGCTCTTCATCACTTAAGTGCAACGCCGTATCGCGTGAGCTACCGAGCAAACTGACTGCGTCAGAAAACTCATATATATGAAGCTGTATATGTGACGACAACGTTCTAAAGTATCAATTTTCATATCGCGCAGGATGTTAAAATTGTTTTAAAACCATAGTATAATATTCAGCAGTAGTAATCATCTGAAAATTTAAAAATTAGGCTTTATTAATCAAAACTCTGCTTGTAAATCATACTATGTGTGAAAAGGAATCAAAGTTACTGCCTCTAGTGTTCATTTTAACCGGAAACTGCAGTGATTCGTACATATAGGTACGTTTTTTCAGGTTTGCAGATATGTATATAGAGGCACGTATGTCCAATGAGCCTAGGTTGGAATATTCACACTGCCTTACTCGCTCTACGAAGCAAATATTCACATTGAAATTTTTCATTTTTTGCGGAAGATGCGTTTGAGGCAACGATCATGCGTTTGCGGCAATCGTGTTGCCCAATTTGTGTCTATTCATGTCTTTGTGTTGACTTTACATGTAATCTACTTGCGCAATTAATTACATTGGCTTTTGGTGTGGACACACCACACACCATTAACATCCAACTGTTGTTGGGTGCACCAGTGATTCAAGCTGGACGAGATGCTGAAACATACAGACAGTGATGAAAGATATTTTATCTGAGAAACAAAACTGTGATAGCTATTAAGGCTTTTCACCCTACATTTTAAATATAAGTGTATTTATTCCTGTAGTTTACATGTAGAACAAGTGGAAAAAATGTCCAACAAGACAAAATAGACATTAAGAATGTTTTTTTTAAAGCTATCTCTATATTTGTTTCCTATTCCGTATATTTGTATTCATTTTAAGTACTACATTACTATACATTAGAAATTACAGTATAAGGTTTACTCTAGATATAAGGCTGTACTAACACAGCAGTGCTGGTTTTGTATGTAGCTTTCCAACTCCCAGTTCAGAACAGTCTTAGCAAGCTGTCACATTTTCAGAGATTGAATGCAGGTCTTTTATTCCACTGGTAGATTTTTCTTTACTTGTTTTAAGCATAAAACCCCACAAAATAATTCATTTCTATTGCTGTGCAGAACTGTATTACTTCATCAGTGGAAATAAAACACAGCAGGTGTCTTTTGTGTATATGTTTAGTATGTGAATGCTCTTTTTATCTCCCTGCTCTGGCCTTCAAATCACTCAGGCTTCAGGCTTACAGGAGGTTATTAATTACCCGTGTCATGCCACACACACACACACACACACAGTGAACACACACGCTCTCCACTCCGCCCTCCTCCCACATAAGAACTTTCCCGTCAAACCCACAACTGACAAGTAGGGTTGGCTCAAGAAGTCCATATTTAGGAAGCCCATTGTAATGAAGTCACTGAAAACAGATCATTTATTTGGGGTGACAGGCCCCTTTCAGCAAGGCGCTGGTGCTTTGTTACTAAAAGATGGGAGAAAGAAGGTTTGAAACAGGAGGAAGATAACGTCAGTGTGTCCGTTCCTCGCCAGGCTCTTTTAACAGAAGCGATAGCCTCTTCTGTCAGAGCAAGAGAAGAAACGTCAGAGCTTCTGCACCACACCTCCGTTTGCCCACACCGCCACAAACAATATCTGACATGTACTGAATTACACAAAAGAAAGAAATTTAATCATGTTGCCTATTCCCAGCCCCGTCACATCACATGCTAAATTGACAGCTCCATCTTTAGCCAAGCTGAAGGAATTATAGCGCATCTCTAGAACGCATGCGGAAGGATTCACTGATTGAGTGCCTGTGCATGTCTGTCCCTAAGGGTGGATCAGCCAAAACAGCTATTTTTAAAGGAATAGTTCATCAAAAATGGTAACTCAGTAATCATTTATGCAATCTCAAATCATTCCAAAACATTTTCCATTGTTTCACCGCAGAGTGATACACTCTAAAAATGCTGGGCTATTTTTTTTTTTTTTTACCCAAATGATGTGTTCAGCCCATTGGGCTATTTATTGGGTTGTTTTTAATATTTTAACCCAGGTGCTAGGTAGTTTTTGTGAAACTAAGTTGCTGGGTCTTTTTTAACAGGTCATGGGTCATTTTATTTTTTCCTACCCAACCGCTGGGTTGAGCCTGTCTCTGACGAAACAACCCAGCTGCTGAGTTACAATCAGAGTGCAGGCTTTTTGAGTCCTCTACAAGAGAGAGTGGTTCTCAGTGCCACCGATTTGGTGCATTTCTTCAGAGAGATAAAGGTTTGTATACATTTTATTTCATTTCTAAAGTCATTACTGTGCTGTAACTTGTATTATTTTACACAACGCAACATAAGGACGAGATGTCAGACAGCTGCGTCAGCAGCGGCCAATTCGCATGATGGAAACGCCTTTTGCCTTGCATAAAATAAATGGATTTTATTTGTTATAGTACTGAGTTTAATTCAATTTTGAAACTGAAATGTGTTCTCTAATGTCAGTACTGTTTGTTTATGGGCTGGTTTTGGAGTCACAGCATCTTTCAGCTACGAATGAAGCACGAGGTGGCGGTCTGAAGTTACCTTGGCAAACAGCAGCCCTTCACCAGCTCAGATTTTATTATGTGTTCTTGCTTACTAATAAATGTTCATCTTTTGATTATAGCTGTTGACTCTAGTAAATAGGTGTGTTTTTATAAGTTACAGTCCATTTTAAGCCAGCAATATAATCATTTTTAAACAGTAGTTGACTTAAATAAAACAACCCAGCATGTTTGGTAAAAACATTTAACCCAACCAACTGGGTCAAATAACCCAGCATGTGTTCTGTACAATATTTACCCAGCGCTGGGTTGCCAAATAACCCAAGTTGGGTTGTTTTTAACCCAGCAGTTTTTAGAATGTAATCAACGTGAAAAATTCATCAGCGAAATCTCCCCTTACACTAAATTCTCAAATGTGCAGATTTCAGTTTAAATGACGAAATTTCGCCTACAAAATTTTGCTAAGCAACAGTAAATGCGACCCTACCTTAATACCGTGTCTTTACCAGCTATGATACAATACTGCAAAGTGCAATAGTTTTTGTCCTAACCAGCCACAACAATGATATAAGCGACAGGGAAACTTTAACTTCAAATATCATATTTGCATTACTGCAATTGCCATAATGAAATCAGCAATTGATAAATTACCTCAGATCTTGAAAATAAATTAAAGGAAACAAGAACATTTAATCTGTGACCTCAATGTGAACAAGTGTATTTCGTGTCAAAGATTGCATCAGTCACTGAGTATGTATTTTGAATAATGTTAAAATAATTATGTCCTTATTTCACTGTAGTTGCGAAACAGCTGTGTGTTAGCAAAACCCATGTGCTTTTCGGCTTGGGATGTGTGATTGATTTTATTGTGTCTTGTAGCCTTGTCACATGTGATGTGGAAAGACAAATTGATTTTCGCTAGAATCTTATCACATTTGATCTAGTTAGGACAAGTGTTACGCGTTAAATTTATTGCAGACTACATTGTCCCGTCTAACTGCTGGAGTAGAGATGGTTGTGATGGTTTGACTGGTAGTCAGAAATGGATAAAAGTAGCTTGAGAGATGTTCAGAGTCTCCAGAATGTAAGGTTTGAGACAATAACATTCACATACCTAGTCTGCATTCCCGGAAGACCCTAATGAATAAGCCAAGTTCTGAGTCTAAAATCCAGGGGGGGAAGGAGTCAACAACTGTAACACCAGGTTCTGAATTTCCAGCTGCCAGCTGCATGTTCCAGGTTGCAAGGATCCTCACGGTGCTCCAGAAGTTCAACGTTCCCCAAGCACATTATGTTTAAGCTTGTTGAAAAGAAATCCCGCTCCTTTCCAACCACAACAAAACAAAGCACAACCAATGGAATAAAACACCTCCATTGGTGGATTCACTTTCAGAATAAAATATTTCCTGATAATTTACTCCCCCTCATGTCATCTGAGATGTTCATGTCTTTCTTTCTTCAGTTGAAAAGAAATTTGTCTTCCATTCAACCCATTAGCTCCCAATGAAATCCACTATATGGAGAATCTTTTTTGTTGTTTTTTTTTCCTCAAGAACCTTAATTTCTTTTCGACTGAAGAAAAAAAGACATGAACATCTTGGATGACATGGGATGAGTAAATTCTCCAAAAAAATCTGGAAGTGAACTTCATGCGATGAACATAATTCCAAGACTTCTGAAACCAAGTGGCAAAGCATTAAGTATGGTAAGTAAACCAGAAATTGCACATCAACATCAGTGATGGCAAAACAAGCCTTCTGTATGTTTGTGAACACGTTAAAATAAACAGTCCACTATTTTTTTCTATTCCCCTGTGGAGAGAAAAAAAAACAAAACAAAAACAAAACATACGTTTTGGAATGACATGAGGGTGAGTAAATAATGACAGAATCATCTTGGGGTGAACTATTCCTTTAGCAGTGGGAGGTGACAGAGCCGAGAACAGCCGGCTAATGTTCTCAGTACACCAACAAAGCGGAAGCGAAGTCAAAGAGGCCAAGAGTCAGAGATTCAAGTGCTTTGCGTTTCCGGCGGTGCTTGCATAAGCAGCCCACACACACAAACACAGCTGAGAGCGAGGGCAGCCAACACTGAAGCAGGGTGCCAAACCGAATACATCAATAGAAAGAAGCTAAATTTTGTGGTTTTCAAAGGCTGCTATGTGAAACCGCTTATTATTTTTGCATTTGACCCAAAAGACACAAAAGCAAGCCAAAAGTCTACTCTACAAGCTGTAGAACAGTTTTATAACCACGCCGAAACCATTGCGGTCAGCGAATGGAGCCCCGGGTGGCGTACGACGAGCTTACGAGAGGTTGAGCTATCGGTTGGTGAAAGAAAGACGTCTGAATGAGTGTGGGTTGGATGAGTGCCCCTCCCCACCTCCTCAGCACGCTAGCTGAAATGAATCGGTCCGCAGCCACGCTCACCCTGTCTGTCACGCTGACACGGATCAGTGCATTTGGACCATGATGGGGGTCAGCGGGTAAATAAAGCACGAGCGAGTGAATGAAGGGTACAGATATTAGTTTCTCTGTGACATTGTGGCTTTGAACGTTGAGATGAGACGGACAGGTGGATTTATTGCAGGTTTTAATGGACGACCCTGTAACCTGGAGATGCAAGCATGGAAAACTGAGAATATTCACAGAGCTGCAGAAGATGTTCTCTCTTTTGTCAAGCGGGGATGGTTTCAAAAGAGTTTCCTGAATGTGTTTTAACACAAGAGTCGACTGAAAGGATTCCAAGTATGCTCTAAAAATGAGATTTGCAGCTTGTTCAATCCACTTAATTAAAATGAAGTATTAGTCATTTTTTTGTCATTCTTAAACATTTTCATGTTTCACATTTCAACATATAACATCACAGTATAATTCCATTGTGTGTAATCAACTTGAAGTTGTAAAACAGAAATGTACTAAACCCATATTAATCATTTTTGGGGACTAACTAGATTTCCAGTTGTGAAAAATGTCTAAATTAAGTTGCTTATTTGAGAAAGAGGCAGTGTTTTATGTTTCATTACGTCTGGATCCATAAGTCTAGATATGGTTAATACTCAATTCTAACACTGTCCACATTTAAGTCAATTTTTGAGTGTATCAAACACGTATTTGATGAAAAAATAAATAATATAGACAACACAAGTTATGTATAGATTTTACATTACCAATTGTAATTATTAGTACACCCAACATTCTGTCGTACCCCTCTTCTGGGATCCCAATTACTTCACCGAACAGCTTCTCTTTCACTGAATCTGTCAGTTTTTATATATAAAATGTAGTCTAACTTAACAAGACATTCTATAACTGGTAGCTTTCGGTATATGTGTCATTCAAGGTTTGACTTTCCAGTTGCATCACTACCATTCAAGCTTGTCAAAATGCATTCCACCAAGTTTTATTTCTTTTTTAAGATATAGTTCACACAAAAATGAAAATTCTGTCAATAGTTACTCATGTTGTTCCAAACTCGTAAGACCTTCGTTCATCTTCGGAACACAAATTAAAATACTTTTAATGAAATCCGAGAGCTTTCTGACCCTGCTTAGACAGCAATTCTACTGACACATTCAAAGCCCAGAAAGGTAGTATGGACATGGTTAAAATAGTCCATGTCACATCAGTGGTTCAGCCATAATTTAAAGAAGCTCTGAGAATACTTTTTGAGTGCAAACAAAACAAAAATATTTGAACCCAATATTTACTACAGCGCCGGGTTGCCAAATAACTCAAGTTGGGTTGTTTTTAACTCAGCATTTTTTTTAGAGTGTATGACATTGAGTAAAAGGTGACAGAACTTTCACTTTTTTAAAAGAACTGTTTCTATACTTCTTCAAAAGCACAAGGAATCAGTCTCGGAATGCTAATTACAGTGATACTACATTGTAATAACCAAAATGGTTCTTTTCACCCTGCATTCATCGAGACAGTCACATGACTAACATTTTCCAGCCAAGTTCCCACTGCAGAGCTAAAATGAAGTATCACAGCCAGTTCCAAAATCAATTAAGCCCCAATAAGAGAGGAGAAGCGTAGAAAATGTGACAGTGATCTGTTGATGTTTGTGTGTTTATGTGTGTGGGCTGATAGACGGACCGCGACAGGCGCTCAATATTCATCACCTCTGGCAGTTCCGCGACGGCCAGCGTAACGAGAGAATGGACTTGTGGGTAACATAATCATTCAATTAGAGATGATAATCTCACCAGCCAATCAGGGACTGTGCTTGGCTCCCCCGAGGCCTCCAGTTGGCCGTAATAAATTTAGGGCCACTCAGATTGCGTTAAGCCCCTCTACAGTGCCACAATGTATCTGCTTGTCACTGTCTCAAGGTGGCAAACAAGGTCTCTCTTATAGATACCGGCTATCACTCACACAAAACAAAGAGCACTTCTACACAAGCTGCCATATCAATCAAGTACGGTACAGTACATCTGATAAATGTAATTTAATTACAAATGCACAGAAATTGATTTGGAAGGGCAAAAATGTATAGTTGTAGATATACTATAGATAGATAGATAGATAGATAGATAGATAGATAGATGTAAATGAGGTGTATGTGACTGACACTTCATCTAAATCGTATATGTAACAGCTGTCAGACCCGCATATAGAAATGAAATGAACAGGGCGATACTCTCCCATCATCTCTACTGCCTCCATCTCCCCTCCCCCAGTAATCCACCTTGTTGCCCATCTCATCCCTCTATCCAGAGGGGAGGAGAGGAGCGATTGTCTGAGAGATTTTAAGATTTGATCCGATCTGCTGCTCAGTCAGGTGAATTCATCTTTAAGAATCTAGGGCTAGAAAAATCAATGCTCACTATGAATGCGTGCACACACACATACAGACAGCCAGATAAAGTTGTCTGTCTTCTTTTTCTCCCCCATTAATGAAAAGAAATAAAATTTCAAGGTTTGGAACATATTTTATGCTTGTGTCAAGTGAACTATACTTCTTACTTGCAGAATTTTCTTGTTTCTGCCAGACTCTTTCACATGTACTAAAGGCAAAAAAAGCAATGCTACTAATCAATCTTTACCTACCTTAGCAAATTTGCTGCAATTCACCATCAAGATTTTCTAGTGTAAGTATAAGATGTACCTGAAATCAAAAACATAGTACATTTTTACCACCAGTTCACTTTCCTTTGTGACTCAAAGTACTCAAATATGAATAGAAGCAGTATTTTCCCCCCATTAATTAAGCAAACATAGAGAAGTGCGAGCTGTATATTAAACTCAGCCCTTATTCCCAAATGAACATGTAAAACATCAATAAAGACACTTGCATTCGCTCCAAGCTATCAATATGTAAGAATCAATATGTGAATTAATTACTTGCGAGTTAATAACATTAATTAGTAGTTTATTTATAGATTGATTCAGGTCACAGTAGAGGCGACAGTAAAGACTTCCTTCGCACAGTGCTCTCAAAAATGAATATTCTGTCACGATTTAGTCGCTGTTAGGTTGTTCCAAACCTGGATTACTTAAATTTGAAGTAAAGGTCATTATTTTCCATGCAATTACACTGAATGAGGACTGATGCTTTAAAGCTTCAAAAAGGCCATAAAATTACCATAAAAGTATCATACGAGTGGCCCAAATGACTTGTCTGTTATATTCCAAGGTGTCTGAAGCTGCACAGTAGCTGTAGGAGAAAAAGACTAATACTTAAGCCATGTGGTAGATTTGTGTAAAGAACACATCAAAATTCAAGTAATTATTCCTACCTGATCTCATGACGAAAATGTACCTGTGGGAACTTTTTTGTAAGATGTGAAATACGCACCAATAAGTACACATCACTGCAGTTTCCAACAAAAATAGATGTGGTAAAAAAACAAAAAAAACAAAAAAAAAAACAAGTTTGTTCAGTAGCTCAGCCGGCACAGAATTGGACTTAGGATGTGGAATCCTTGGGTATGAATCCTGTAAAAAACATGACTCACGATGAAAGAAAACAAGCCAAAACGGCATGTTTGCGATTGTGTTTTTACGTTTTTATGGTACGTTATTTTAAAACGTCATGGAGTATTAGAGTTACAGCATAGCGCCACTCAATAGACATTTCAAGACAGAACTACGGTGACATGTACAGAACAGTCACATAAAAAGTACCATAGGTAATGTTCATCTGTCCCGGGGAAAAAAATGAACAGCACCACTTTTAGCACCACTTAGTGGACATTTCACATTGAAAATGTTACAAAATGTACATGGTGGTACATATTTCGCATCTTGCGTAAAAGTTCCCACAATTAAATTTTCGTCATGATATCAGGTTGCATTATTCACAAATACAGTGACCCTTTACTTACTGATGCCAGATCGGTAAGATCAAAAACTGAATTATTAGTGAAAGAATCATTCATTTTCAGGTTTTACACACTTAACTGAAACTTAAACTGATTCCATTCAAAGACTGCTGGGGCGGATGTGAAGATTTTCTGTAAATAATGACTTGAATTTTGGTGTTTTCCTCACACAAATCTGTGTGGCTTCTTCGAGTTCAAAACTTCTCATTTTGGGTTGAAGGTGAGTAATTAATGCAATTAATCAGAATGAAAATGCTCCATATAAACACCTCAATTGGAATAAAAATGCTCAAACCCAATGAAATTGTAATCGGTTTGAGAAGGGTTGGGATAAAAAACATTTAAACTGAACAAAATTAAAATTCTGCCATGTAAATGTGTTAAACAGATTACTTTGGATCTACGTCAAGCCGGACTGGTGTCACGTCAAAGTGGGGGGCATTCGCGGGCCGTGCCCCCCTATACATCCTCTCCCCTCCTTGCTAAACCTGCTAGATTTCGAAAGCGAAAGTGAAACCGGTAAAACAGCGCGCATAAGAAAGCAACTGCACGCTTTCACGATCGTCAGCAACTGCACGCGATCACAAATTGCAAATTGCATTGCCGGTCCTCTCACGTTCGCACATGTTGCTTCTCCTCTCTGTTTATTGCCATACACAAAACAGACGTCTAGGCTTTACCCCCTGCTAGAGTTGGGCCTGAAACAGCACTTTTAAGACCCGCCCCAAAAATAACACTTTCTAACATGTTATAATAAATGATCTGTACTGTATTTGAATCTGAAACTTCACTGGCACATTCAGGAGAGCCATAAGATTAATATTACATCTTGTAAAAAGAGCATAATAGGTGCCCTTTAACAATTTCCTTACTACCTTTCTTGGCCTTGAACATAATAGTACCGTTTCTATCAGGGTCATCGTTTCTATCTTAATTCATATTCCAAAGATGAACGAAGGTCTTATGGGTTTGGAACAACATGAGGGTGAGTAATTAATGACAGAATTTTCATTTTTGGGTGAACTATCCCTATGTAAAGATTGCCTGAGCAAGGAACAGAGGGGCGGAGCTTATGGTCAGTTCCTCCCTCTTTCCACCATTATTTCATTCTCTTGTCTCTCAGTCTATTTCCTGCCTCCTCTTCACCTTTGAGAGAGCATTCATGTTCTTTTCCACTCGCTGACAGTGGGACTGAAGGCAAGCATCATCCTCTCAAGCTGACGGGATGAGGCAAGATCGAGGCCCCTGCTGGCCCCTGTTTGGATCTCTGAGGAAAATCTCATTTAACTCTCCTCGTCTTCTTCCGCTCGGCACACCGGTGTCACCGGGCCGATGCAATGTGACCAGGATACCAACAGGACGACTCATTAGTCAACCCTGGCACCGACAGCCACACACACACATATAAATGTGCTCCGCGGTTCAGGATTTAATTAAAAAGAGTTTGAGCACTGTGGGCGATTCTCATCATGACATCCTCTCCTCACCTCTGAGGTTAATATCGGTCTAATGCACTCTCCTCAGACACACGCGTGCACCAGTACATTACGCATACAGGGATGTGTGTCACACAGAGATGCATGCGGCTCTTAAAAAACAAACAGCCAAAATTGCAGTAATTTGATAGCTTATAAATAATGGTTTACTGCACACCTAGAGCCACATCTCATACTCCTACAGCGTAATAGCTCAAGAATAGCACTCAAAAATTCGTATTTGTACTGACATCCTGTCTTTGAAGTCATAACAAACCTGTAAGACTTTCTTTCATCAGTAGAACACAAAACAAGACATTTAGTAGAATGTCCAAACTGCTCATTTCCATATGGGAAGAAAAAAGTAAACCCTATACCGTTTTAATTTCTGTTTTATTTTAGGAATTAGAACAATAAGAGTCTATCCTACTTTTTTTTTTTTCCGTAATGTTTCACTTGGATGTCACAATGCAGAAAAGATCTGTTACGTTGCAACTTTAAAAGAATAGTATTTACCCATTAAGCATAGCCAGACTTTAAAATGCTTTTGGCATTTAAAATAAAATTAAATATTATTGTGTGAGAGATTAATACATTATTTTAACATAACTTTAACATAAAAACAGGTTTTCACAACAAAATCTGCCTAATTTCCACTCAAAACTAGCCCA
Organism: Labeo catla; assembly: GCA_012976165.1. Classification (NCBI taxonomy): domain Eukaryota; kingdom Metazoa; phylum Chordata; class Actinopteri; order Cypriniformes; family Cyprinidae; genus Labeo; species Labeo catla. The sequence continues at coordinate 209,859 of VONZ01001013.1, read as the reverse complement.
ATCACATTTCGAGGGGGGTCCCCAATAGAAAATCGTGTTCTGGGGATAAAATACATGTTTTTTTTGGTTGGTGTTTCCATGGTAAATTCACATTTCAGGGGCTAAATATGATGTTATTGGGATCGCTTCAAACAACACACATCAAAAAATACCCGCGACAACAGTGTAAAAGTAGCCCAATTCTGCAGGAAAACCGCAGACTTGGCAACACTGGCTGAAACCAATATATTTTGCTCTAAAAATGTAGAATTTGGTGAGCTTAACAGGTACATTTACCCTATATAGAGAAGCTGAGTGGGAAAACTCTTCCTGTTTCCATGTAAACGCTGCTCTAAATAGCTACATTATAATCTCCCATGTCCTTTACTAGTATCCATATGCATTCTGAATAAAAATAACTGTATTTACAGTTTAACCATTTGTGAAATGAAGTTTGTAAGTGATACTATCACATGCTAATGCTAACACCGTGACATGAAGTGTTGTGTTTACACTTTTAAAACAGTGTCATAGCTCATTCTATTGCCACAGACACATATATTAAGTTGAAAATAGCCTAACAACTTTATAAATTTATTCATTTTAATATTATTCATGTAACATTCCTATTTCCTATTCCTACCTTCTTGCATGTACGTGTGTGTGCGAGATACACACAATGGCTTGAGCTCCAAGAAACTAATGAAGATGCCACTATACGTGACAACCACCAATTAATTCTGTCAGGTTTAATGGCATATGGTGTGTGTGTGTGTGCGTATGCACACACTCTATACTTGCAGGGACGTATCCAGTGCTGTAATTAAGAATATGGGAGTGTTTTTAGTGCACGCAATCAGAGTGTACATGTATGTTAAGCAATAATTGTAAAAGTCTAAGTGGAAAGGGCTAATTAATAGCCAATCTTGAACAGCAGCACAAGCTGAAACTACACACAGCAACACCATTACTATAACACAATGAGTCTCAAAAAAAAAAAAAATCCCAGTAATCACAGTCATAGCAAATGCTGGAAGAAATTTACTTTTATGTGTTATGATAGATATTTCCTATTGATAAAGGTTATAGTAAGGAATACTAAACCTCACAGAGATTGGTTCAACTGGTTTTGATCTATAAAATGAAAATCAATGGATTCCAGACAAAAATGGCTGAAGCATTGTTCAAAATATCTGAAAAATATCTTTAAAGAAGTCCACTTCAAGAACAAAAATTTACAGATAAATTACTCACAACCTTGTCATCCAAGATGTTCATGTCTTTCTTTCTTCAGTCGTAAAGAAATTATGTTTTTTGAGGATAACATTTCAAGAATTATCCCCATATCTTCCATGGTGACCCTAAGTTTAAACTTCCAAAATGCAGTTTAAATGCAGCTTCAAATGGCTCTAAACAATTCCAGCCGAGGAAGAAGTGTCTTATCTAGCAAAACGATCGGCCACTTTCAAAACAAATTGACAGTTTATATACATTTTAACGTCTTGTCTAGCTCTGCAATGCACATGTGAACTCTGTGTAATCCGGGTTGATACAGTTAGGGTATGTCGAAAAACTCCCATCTCCCATCTCATGGTACAGACCCAATGTTTACAAAGTGAACATGCAAAGATGATCAGACGCCTTTTACAAAAAAAGGTAAAACAGCGATGTAGGACAATTTTAAATAATGGTTTCGAGCCAGATTACACAGAGTTCACATGTGCATCACAGAGAGTAGACAACAAAATGAGCATTTAAGGTTAAAAGTATATAAATCGTCAATTTCTTTAGAAAATAACTGATCGTTTGGTTGCTAGATAAGACCCTTTTTCCTTGGCTGGGATCATTTAGGGCCCTTTGAAGCTGCATTTAAACTGCATTTTGGAAGTTCAAACTTGGGGGCACCATTGAAGATATAAAGATAATTCTTGAAATGTTTTCCTCAAGAAACATAATTTCTTTGAAAGAAAGAAAGAAATTTTTTCTGAAGAAAGAAGGACATGAACGTCTTGGATGACAAAGGGGTGAGTAAATTATCTGTAAATTTTTGTTCTGGAAGTGAACTTCTCCTTTAAAAAGCACCTCTAAAATGAATAATTGTTCTACGAGATAAATAAATAAACTGAGCAAAGAGGCGGTCAGATTAGTTTTGGCAAAGAAAATTATTCAAGACCCTGGAACAAATTTAGGCAACAGGTTATGATGTCACGCTCCAGGGCTTTTGTTTTGAATAGGTAATAAATTATGAATAATAATTAATAAAAAATGTTAAAATATACTATCTGCAATGCAAACCATGCAGCTTTGTATTCTTTTATACTTCAATTGATGTGCAACCACCAAAATTTCTTTCCTCCACGTCTGATTTATAGCATTTTTTCTTTTTAATTAATATATAGAACTCTATTGGAGAAATGGTATATGAAATCACAGGTCACAAACTTTAGTATGCAGTGAAAGACGACTGCATTGTATGAGTATGAATAGCAGTGAATGGAACAGAAAATCTGGTGTGAGCATCTGTTCTGAAGCTTTTCAGAAGTCATTTTGTTGAAGGGTCAATGGCACATACGGATGTCCATAATGATATAAAAGGAAAGCACTTTTCAAATTTTCATTTAACACTCGCATTTCAAGATTCTACACTCTTTTGTACTGAAAGGGTTTCACAGATCACCGACCAGGTACACTGTTCAACTGCTTGAGTGCAAATATCTAATCAGCCAATCACATGGCAGCAACTTTAGACATGCATTTAGACATCTGCTGATGTTCAAACTGAACATCAGAATGGGAAAGAAAGGTGATTTAAGTGACTTTAAACATGGCATGTTTGTTGCTGCCAGCAAGTGAGGTCTGAGTATTTCAGAAACTGCTGATCCTAGTAGGATTTTCACGCACAACCATCTCTAGGGTTTATAGAGAATGGTTAGAAAAGGAGAAAATATCCAGTGAATGGTAGCGGTAGGGTCTACAGGGGTCTGTGTACAGCTCTCTTTGTTGGTCATGGTTCTACAACACAGATCTTAATAAAGGACAGGGAAAAAAAAAATGCTGTAATTGTAAAGACATAATACAAGATTAAGTACTTTCTTTAATGAAAGACTTTTAAGTAGGGATGCACTGATACAGATACATTTTGTACTCGCCGATACCAATACCTATGGAAGTCTGTTTCCGCCACTGAATAAAAAATAAAAAAAGGGTATTGCTTTATATACTATTGCTTTATATATTGCTTTATAGGTTATATACACTACTTTTTATCATAATTGTGAGATATAAACTCACATATGTGAGTTATAGGCTCCGTTCACACTGTCAGTTTTTGGTGTGAGTCAGATGTGAGTCTCGAAATGTCCCCTTCGCACAGCAACTTACAGTAGCACCTCAAATACTGTCTGTATGAACGCACAACGAGTGTCAAGCTCGTATTCCTTGCCAGCAACCATAGCAACAGTGACCAAAATAATATCAAACATGGTGACGTTCATAAAACTTAAAGTCTTATGACTTTCTGACATGACAAGAGTCCAACCGAGCCGCAGATTCATCCACCAAATCTTCATTAACTGACAGCAGCTTTTAAAATTTAAATGTCACTGTGAGTTACTGAAACCACACATGAAAACATGCAACACGTTAGACACGTGTTTGTGTGGAAGAGCATCTTTCTTGCACTGTGTGGCGTAACAGACAACTAGTTGTCCAGTCCTGTTCCATTTACACAGCACGTGTTTTCTGAGAACGCAGTTCAGAGTCCTGTAAATGTACATAAATAACAGTACTGTGTGTGAACGTAACCGTATTAAGAACTCAAATACAGGACTGACAACAATATTCTGCTGCTGTGTGAACGTGGCCAGAAAGTTACATATAAAGTAGGGCTGGCAAACGATTAATCGTGATTAATCGCATACAAAATAAAATATATGTTTGCTTAATATATGTGTGTGTACTGTGTGTAAGTATTATGCATATATAAATACACACAAATTAATGTATATATTTAAGAGAAATATGTTGTTTGTGTACAAAATATTTTTATTTATATATAATATAAATTCTATAAAAATATAATAAATACATGTACTTGTAAATATTTCTTAAATATGTACATGAATGTGCTTGTATTTATATATATACATTATAATTACACACAGTAAACACACATATATTAGGCAAACTCAAACTTTTATTTTGTATGCGATTAATCGTTTGCCAGCTCTAATATAAAGAGATATAAACTCACAATTCTGACTTTTTCTCTCAAAACTGCAAGTTTATATCACGCAATTCTGACTTTTTTCTTAAAACTGTGAGATATAAACTCGTAAAAAAAAGACTGATATGTTCTCACAATTGTGAGTTTGTATCTCTCACAATTCTGACTTTAAAATTTGCAATTACGAGTTTATATCTCACAATTCTGAGAAAAAAAAAAATCTGAATTGCACGTTTGTATCACGCAGTGATTGACCGTTCGCAAAGAGCTTGGGTGACAGGCGACCTGACCAATCATAACACCGAAAACGGCGTCCGACAAACAAATCAGACAGGAGAGTAGATTAACTAAGGTGGACTTAAACTTGAAAATTTGTGTGTATTGACATCTTTCTGTGGCTGAAATAAAATACGTTCTGATATCCATTCATGTTTATTTTGTGTTTTAAGTAAATAAGAAAAAAAAAACGATCAGTTCACATGTCGATTGATCTACTAAGGCAATACAGTGATCTGTCACAACATATTAAAAAGCCACAAAGTGGTATTTATTGTTCGAATTTTTTGAAAAATTACAACAAAAGCTTTGGCTTTGTTTCATACCAGAAGTAACCTTCTTTGTCTTGTCTGTCGGCATGTTGTCATATATATTTTATTTAGTGGTTCCATAAAGACATGTATTTTCATAGAATTTGTAATTTTTTTTATTATTGGCTACATAATCATGTTAGATTATACGTTAATGTTAGATTGTTAAATGTTAGATTACACACTTAATTACATCTGTTAAAATTAGGGCTGTCAAACGATTAATCACGATTAATCGCATACAAAATATTGTTTGAGTTTGACTAATATATGTGTGTGTACTGTGTGTAATTATTACGTATGTGTAAATACAAACACATTCATGTATATATTTAAGAAATATTTACAAGTATATGTATTTAATTATATTTTTATATAATTTATATTATATATAAATAAAATATTTTGTACATAACATATTTCTCTTAAATACGTACATAAATTTGTGTGTATTTATATAAGAATAAAAATTATACATAACACACACACATATAATAGGCAAACTCAAACTTTTAATTTGTATGCGATTAATCGTGATTAATCACTTGACAGCCCTAGTTAAAATCTATTGTACAAACTTTTAAGTTCCATTTGTTAACACTGGCTAACTACATTAGTTAAAATGAAACAATGAAAAACATCTAAAACATTTATTAATCTTAGTTCAATATCTTAGTCAATTTTTAACATTTACAAATACATTATTGGTTGTAACTGTTAATGTTATTTAATGGACCCTTAACGTCCTGGGGTCGGCTAACCCGCCGGCGGGAGCACTCGCATATTTTCCAGATGTTAGCAAAAAGAACTTGAATTGCTCCCTCAATTTTATTTGGACACATAAAAGTAATACATCACCTGAATCTGTAGAAAGTTTACTTTTATTTGTGTACGCTCAACATACCAACAAATGTTTGTGGTTTTTGTAAATAAAGAAAATATACAGGGTGTCATTTCAGTCTTCTCAGTCTCCGTGAATATCCAGTTGAAATGCGTCAACTAAAACTCAGCGAATACATGACACACAAACACCAGAGATATGTCTATGGAAAGCTTGGAATGTCTACTTTTAAGACATGAACTAACAATGAACTACTTCTAACATTTAAACTACTTCTAACTATTAAAGGGATAGTTCACCCAAAAATAAAAATTACCCCATGATTTACTCACCCTCAAGTCATTCTAGGCGTATATGACTTTCTTCTTTCAGACAGTTTGAGTTACATTAAAAAAAATCCTGGCTCTTCCAAGCTTTATAACGGAAGTGATTGGTATTTTTAAATATGGATTTTTTTCTCACACAAAATTATCAATTCAGAAGGCCTTTATTAACACCCCGGAGCTGTGTGGAGCACTTTTAATGATGGATGGATGCACTTTATTGGACTTGAAAATCTCAACACCCATTCCCTGCCATTATAAAGCTTGGAGGAGCCAGGATATTTTTTTAATATAACTCTGATTGTATTCATCTGAAAGAAGAAAGTCATATACATCTAAGATGGCTTGAGGGTGAGTAAATCATGAGGCAATTTTCATTTTTGGATGAACTATCCCTTTAAATTATTACATTATGTACCAGATGTACTGCTCATTCCAGGTTAATGTTGGTTGACTAATGACTAATATTAACTAAATTTAAAGTGTACTGAATAACATTTATTCATTTACTTACCTACCTACTTATTTATTTCAGTAGGTATCTTTAAGTTCTTACTTTGTTCTTCAGAATTACAACATATTTATGTTTCCTGTGAATATTTCCAAAGAGTGGGTAAACAGTAAAGAACAAACCATTCTCAATCAAATCCATGGAAACAGTTGCTATCTGACAAACACCTGCAATGAAGCATTTCTTAACATCTGCTAACATGGAGAGAACATTCATGCAGTAAATCATTCCAGCAGAGTTAAGCTAAATCATATTTAATTCTGCAACAATAAAAAAAAAAAAAAACACATACACGATTTCAGAATGTACTGCTCAAAATAATAGTGCAATTAAGATTCAACAAAACCACAGTGAAAAGTGAATGATACAAAAGCACGGAAGAGGGAATGTGAACTATGGCAGAGGTGAAAGCGGTGTGTGTGTGTGTGTGTGTGTGCGCCTGTGTTCCTGTACCCTACCGCTCTGAGAGAGCCTTCGCTAATCCGTCTCGGCAGGGTCCACTCTCTACTCACTTCCCATCCCACCGAGAAGCCAGAGACTGTGCTCTCTTTCAGAGTGAAAGAGAGCGCATAGTCGCCCACCAGAAACTGAAAGGAAAGGGAAAAGAAAGGGCCATCGATTGCCGTTCATCTTCCCGGGGCCCGAAGTACAGCTATCCCGGAGTATGTTTGTATTTGAGGGGGTGGAAGAGAGAGAGAGAAAGAAAAAAAAAAAAAAACTAGAACTAGAACGAAATGGAGAGATGAGAGCTCTTAGTGCCTTATACACACACCAATAATTCTGGATCTATTTTAATCTCACTTTATCTCCGTGATGGAGAGCCACTTTGATTGAGTTGGTGTTTATCATCGTAGAATCCTGTGGAAATCGACATTCCGGTCAGTGTAAGGTCAGCCCTACAAATAACAAAGAGTCCTTGTGCTTGCCACGCGTGGGCTTGCTTTAAAACCATCACACGCTAGCCGTATCGCTGAAGAATCTTATACAATTGTTCCATTTAAAGTCGAGACGAAATAGTAACCTGCTTTACTTTCGTATTGCATTATTTCTGAATAAAACCGAAGATTGCTAGCTGTTAACATTTTTTTTTTCCCCGCCTCATCCTAAGTGCAGATGGTTGGCTATCAATAGAGAAGCATTTTACCCAGAATGGTGTAGTGACATCTACCAGGAGGACTAACTGGTTAATCTTGAATAACCACAACATGACCCTTAGAATTTTCAATCAATCAATCAATCAATCAATCAATTGGTTAAAAATAACCAGTAGCTTTGATTACTCTTAAATGTATATCTTATGGAGTGGACTGGAACTTTTCTCATAGGGATAGTTCACCCAGAAATGAGAATTTGCTCTCCCTCCAGTTGTTCCAAACCTGTAAGAATTTTACAAAAGTAGATATTCTGAGGAATACATGTAGCCAAACAGTTGACGGTAGCTAACGGCAACTGTTTGGTTATTTTGTTTTCAGCAGAAGAAAGAAACTCGTATATCAACAACTTGAGAGTGAAATAAAATAAAATAAAATAAATGCAGGCATGTGTTGTCTTCGGGGATAAATACATAAATGATAAGAATTGCTAACTGTAAATCATTTTGGTGAAATTCTATCTACACAGAGGTAAATTTATCACTACTCAACTTAGATAGGTAGGAAATTAAGTATTTATTACTTAAATTTAGGGTTATTTTATTTTATTTTATTTTATTTTATTTTATTTTATTTTATTTTATTTTATTTTATGTGGGTGAGTAAATGACAGACTTAAGTTTTTGGTGAACTCTCCTTTTAAGGTACCTGTGTTAAAAAAACAGGCATATGTTGTCTTAGGAAAAAATGGGAAAAAAATTAAATGTTAAGAATTGCTACCTTCAAATAATTTTGGTGAAGCTGTTTTTTACAAAGAGCTAAATTTATGAAGACTCAACTTGGCTGGTTGGTTGGTTGGTAGATAGGTAGGTAGGTGAGTATTTATTTATTTACTGACATTTTATTTTATTTTATTTTATTTATGTGAGTAAGTAAATGATGACAGACTTTTCATTTTTGGGTGAACTGTTCTTTCAAGGTACCTATGATAGATAGATAGATAGATAGATAGATAGATAGATAGATAGATAGATAGATTTAATTTTATTTATTTTATTTTATAAATACTTAGTATTTATTGATTTATTTACACCAAAAATTTTCTGTAGTTTCAATTTAAAAACGTAAGTTTAGCAGCTGCCTTAAAATTTTAAGTTAAATCAACTTAAAAGTACAAGTCATTTCAACTCACTACATTAAAATAAGTTTAAATGACTTCTAATTTTAAGTTGATTTAACTTAAAATGTTAAGGCAGCTGCTAAACTTACGTTTTTAAGTTGAAACTCGTACAAAGGTTTTTACAGTGTATTGACATCTTGTTTAAATAAATAAATTAATACATTTTATTTTAAAGCTAAGTGAAAATTTTCTTAAAAAAGGAAAAAGGTTACATTTTGCCTTAAACAAACAAAAACAAACAAACAAACAAACAAACAAACAAAAAAAATATATATATATATAGTTTTTTTTCTTTTTTTTGGAATAATGTGTGCTGATGAATCACATAAAGCACAATAAGATGAATATTAAGAAAGTAGACAAGGCCATTTCTGATTTCTCTGAGCATACTACATGCACACACATAAGAAAACACAACAAAACTGTACTTTTACAATCCTTCTTAAGCAATGATCTCCCTTGCCTTCACTTTATACTGCATGTCAGCACGTGAAGTTTAAAAATACCTCCTCCGAGGCACAGGTTGCCATAGCGATGCACAAACGCATCACCCCACCTTCCCCAAAAGCACCGGAGAGCTCAAACTAAATGTAACAAATGAAGAGAGGATCTTGGCGTAATGAGAAAGAGAGAGTGCCGGGAGAAGGAGAGAGTGTGTCTTCGGAAAAAGCTTTTATAGCGAGCTAATGCAGCCTGGCTCTTCAGCCGCGCAGTCGGCTAAAACACCCGCCACAAGGATTAACGCTCTCCCGGTCACCATAGCAACTCCTGCCTGCCACAATAGCTCTCAGTACTTGTTTTTTTTTTTTCTTTCTAACAACAAGTTTTTCCTGCGGAAATGAACAGGTGAATTTGAGAGGTTCTCAGGATGCTTGGCTTTCATAATGATTGACCTTTCGATAGCAGCGATCAGACGTGATTTACTTTAATAGGATAGACAGCGGCAGGGAATGCAAGAGCAAAGGAGTGCGTGTTAGCGTAATGTTTAAGGTACAGACGAGCATAATGCTTTAGAAAAGTTGGTTACGTTTTTCAAAGATGTTGGTGGGAATATTTTGAGAGTACATAAAACTAGCTATTTAATAATTTTTGCAGGGGCAGAATGAGCCCTCAGATTATGTGGTTTGTTAGAAAGTAATGTAATAATGTAAATGACATCTATTAGTGAAATATGTAGTAGAAAATCCATGAAAGATTTACGTTATTTTTAAAAATCACTTATTTTTAACACATATTTTGGACTATGGGGGCACCATTATTTCGATGACGTAAAATGGTTGTACTCGGTGAGCTACTGGCGCTACCTGTTGCAAATTTTACCACAACACAACTTCTAAAATAAAATACTTTTACGATGAACGCAGCTACTACAAAAGCTTTCAGGTGGTGATGGATATAAGCGTAGGCTTAAACCAAATGCTGCACCATCGATTTTCCCCCACAAGGAGTCTAAATGCTCCAGGATATTGAGTGAAATCCATGCTGAGAAACTCCTTCAGTGGCCACGGCGTCATGACAAGCGTCGGCATGTTTACATCCTGCCAGGATGGCATCTAGCGTTTCTTGTCTCTGCAATTTGTAAGCTCTTTCACTAGCTGTGCTCTACTAAAAGCCTCAAAGGCATTAGGGCTAAAGTGGAGAGAACAAAGACGCAGGTCTTTAAGTTTTATTCGTCCACTGGTGTCTTCCTATTCTTTTCTCCTCTTCTTATCACTAGGAAAGCAGTGAAGACTTACATCGCTTCTCTTGTTGCCCTTCGACTGAAAATTACAACCAAAAGCCGCACAATGTGCCATCGTGTAAGTATTTTATTATTTCAGTAAGATACATTGTTTACATAGTATTGAGCCATACAAGTCTTAGTATCTGGGGTGGCCTTTAAGAAGAAGTGAGCTATTACTTTTATATGTGATTGTAGTGATTTTGGCTTGATGGATGATAAAACAGGGACAGAACGAAAAAACCAGAACCATGTTGAGAGACCAAGAAATTTATAGGTGGAAACTCATTTGACTTGCACTACTTAGAAACCAACCAATAATGGGAAAAAAACTATACGGCAACACCCTGCATCATATAGGCAACTTTTGCACCACTAACGTTTGCTTCGGTAAATTAAAATAAAGAAATTCAATGAATGAGTGAACAAACAAACAAACAGATGAATAAATAAATAGTTTTGTTAATGTTTGCATTTTCATCAATGAATATCGTATGTGCCTTTTGCTCTTCAAGGCTACATTTCTCATTTCTTTCCCCCTTGCCATCCAAAATGTTCATGTCTTTCTTTCTTCAGTCGTAAAGAAATGATGTTTTTTAAGGGAAACATTTCAGGATTTTTCTCCATATAATGGACTGATATGATGCCCTGAGTTTGAACTTCCAAAATGCAATTTCAATGCGGTTTCAAACAATCCCAAATAAGGTTGTAAAAGGTCTCAGTTGAGGAAGAAGGGTCTTATTTAGCGAAACGACCAGATATTTTCATTAAAAAAAAAAACAAAAAAAAAAACACAATTTAAATACTTTTTCATCTCAAACGCTCGTCTTGTCTTGCTTTTCCTGAACTCTGTATTCTGGCTCAAGGGGTTCTTTTAGGGTATGTCGAAAAACTCAATCGTATTTTTCTCCCTTAACTTCAAAATCATTTCAAAATCATGCTACATCATTTCGGAAGTACCAACCCAGTCTTTGTAAAGTGAACATTAAGAAGATTAAACACTTTTAACAAAAAGGTAAAACAGTGATATAGGATAATTTTAAAGTTAAGGAGAACATGAGATAAGGAAATTTTCGACATACCCTAACTATCATGAACCGAAAAAAAACAGTTCAGGCAGAGTAATACAAGATGAGCGTTTGACATTAAAAAGTATATAAATTGTATTATTTTTATGAAAATAACCGATCGTTTCACTAGATAAGACCCTTCTTCCTCGGCTGGGATTGTTTACAACTGCATTTGGATTGTTTGTTTGCATTTAAACTACATTTTGAACGTTCAAACTCGGGGCACCATAGCAGTCCATTATATGGAAAAAAAAATCCTAAAATATTTTCCTCAAAAAACATCATTTATTTCTGACTGAAAAAGAAAGAACATCTTGGATGACGAGGGGGTGAGTACATTATCTGTACATTTTTGTTCTGAAAGTGGACTTTTCCTTTAAATACTACAAATAAAATAGCAATAGCAACAATAAACGAACAATATAAAATGGTACACAAGTTTCTTTGGCTGATTTAGTCAAAGTCATTTGCTCACTGCAGGACTGTACTATGAAGAGTGTACAAAGGGGCCATTCACACAGAATGCTTTTTTCCATTCCAATGCACTATTTTTCCATTTGTTTTTTTATGTAAACATGCGCTTGACGAACGTCACGTTTTTAAAACACCCTATGAAGTTAAAAGAATTGCAACTTTTACAAGCAGTGCCGCTCATCAAGGTTAGTTCCAAAGCAGTGGACCAATCAGAAGAACTCGGAGGCGGGGCAAGCATTGCAAGCTTCTGTTTACAGTAACAAGTTGGCATGGCAACTGTTTTATTTGACAGCGAGATGGCGGAGGAGGCGCTCATAGTGTCTGTGTCTGGATACTCTGAATTATATAACATTTCTTCAAGTGATTATCACAGCTTGCTCCTTAAAAAAAAGGAATTATGCTGTTTGCTTATTTCTGTTATTTCCGTTATTGTCGTTATGGCATCACGTCTCAAAACAGCGTTATGGCATCACGTCTCAACAGCGCGCCTCGAGGCCCTCGTATTCTATGCTGTGCTTATTTAAAAAGCATTCCTGAACGTTGCTTCCCACGTTTTTAGACGCAAAGTCACATTCTGTGTGAATGGTCCTAACATATCTTTAACAACAGTGTGAAAGTAGCACATTACAGGCTCAATACCAGTAAAAAATAGATATAGATGTCATAGATGAAAAAAAAGAGAGAGAGAAAGAAATATATACTTATTACATACACTACCAGTCAAAAGTTTTTGAACAGTAAGATTTTTTAATGCTTTTTAAAGAAGTCTCTTCTGCTCACCAAGGCTGCATTTAATTGATTTAAAGTACAGTAAAAACAGTAACATTTTGAAATAACTTTACTATTTAAAATAACTGTTTTCTACCTGAATATATTTCAAAATGTAATTTACTTCTGTGATTTCAAAGCTGAATTTTTTTGCATCATTACATGATCCACTGCTACAGTTTTGCATACAGTTACACGATCCTTCAGAAGTCATTATAATATTCTGATTTGCTGCTCAAAAAAACATTTTTATTATCATTTTGAAAACAGCTGTGTAGATTTTTTTCAGGTTTCTTTAAAGAATAGAAAGTTCAGAAGAACAGCATTTATCTTAAAAAAAAAAAAAAAAATATATATATATATATATATATATAAATGTCTTTATAATCACTTTTGATCAATTTAAAGCATCCTTGATAAATAAAAAAAGAATCCTAAAAACTAAATCACTTACTTACTAACTTACTAACTTACTTTTTAAAATATTATGAATAATAATAATAATAATAATAACGTTTCCTAAACAGCAAATCAGCGTATTAGAATGATTTCCGAAGGATCATGTGACACTGAAGACTGAAGTAATGATGCTGAAAATTGAACTTTGATCACAAGAATAAATTACATTTTTTAAATGTATTGAAATAGAAAGCAGTTAGTTTAAATTGTAAAATTATTTCACAATATAGCTGCTTTTGCTGTATTTTCGATCAAATAAATGCAGGCTTGGTGAGTTGAAGAAAAATACTGAAAAAAAAAAACATAAAAAAATCTTAATTTTCAAAAACTTTTGACTGGTAGTATACTTAATTTTTTTTTCTTCGTCTTCTTCTTACATATGGCTTCTCAATAAAGCAGTGTGTAGTTCTCAAACCTGGATTCAGCCCTAAGTCCAAGTCCAGGACCATATTTTCACACATATTTGGAGTTAAAATCACACTTGCAACCTTCTGGTCTTGATCTTGCCTCTGACTTGAATGAGCTGGTCTCATTCACTAGACTGGGCTCATGAGAGAGTCTGTCGTTTATTGCAGTAATATAGTTATTATTGCTTGTCTAGCCATAAATAATCTCAATGAATGCTCCCAAAGGAACAAAACATTACAAATGTGAACCATTTCACAACTCAATTATTTTTCCTAGAGAGCAATAAGATGGAAAACAAATGGAGATTTCTTCTTAAATCTTCCTCATCTCAGATTCTCATACATAAATGGTAAAAGTAGGGTTTTATGTTGTCTAAAACAAAGCTGCAAGAATGTAGTAGATGTACCGTGTAGAAACATTTGAAGCATTTGGCGTGGGATTGATACACACATACACAAACCGCTGACATTAACACAGCATGTTCATTAGCCTCCCCCTTTCCAGTTTCTCCAGGGACCTGTCTAGAAACAATTCCCCAACGTGGTTTTCACTTCTCTGGATTCAATTCTGCTTTTCTCTGCTGGTTTGCTGACCTCCATCCTAACACACAGAGCCATTAAAGACATGGAGGACATTTAAGAGGTTTCTCTACCACACAGCCTCCATCCAGGCACAACAGGAGGGAGAGAAGGGGCGAAAGAATGAGGAAAATGGACAAGTGCTCTCCTGCTGGATTTGAGTAGCGCTGAGTGGCCATGTTTGCCATGTGTGCATCAAATCCTGTCAAAGGCTGAAAGCTTGACGTACAGGACAAGAAAAAAAAAAAGATTATGCTTATTCTTCTCTTAAAGTTCCCTCTCATATGTTATTTCTCAAAGGAGATCTTCATTGCATCTCCAGCACTTGACCCATGAGTAAGCTTGCAGGTTTTCTTTTTATGACTCATTCAGCCAAAAAAGAATCCCAACGAATGCTTTTAATTTTAACAGTAAGAAATAATAATAATAATAATAATAATAATAATAACAACAACAATAATAATAATAATAATAATAATGTCAAACCTCACATATGTTTGTGTGAGAAAATTAATGAATTTATGAATAATTAAACAATTAAGCAATTCACACCAAAACTGTTTTAGAGTGGCATTTTAGTGCTACATTAATAAATCTGAATTTAACTGAAAATACTACTCATATTTTACTACAACAACAACAACAATAATAATGATCATAATATATCAAACCCACATACATTTGTGTGTGTGAATAAATAAATAAATAAATAAATGTTGTGCTATATTAATAAATCTGAATTTAATTGAAAATGTTTAATATTCCTCAGAAAATCTGTATAATATATATGTATGTGTAACATTGTAAATATATATATATATATATATATATATATAAAACAACAAAAATGTCAAACCTGTATATATTTTTAGTTTTAAATAAATAAATAAATAAATAAAATTATATTCACACTAAAACTGTTTTAGAGTAGCATTTATTTAGTCCTATATTAATAAATCTATTGACATTTGAAAATGTTTAATAATACTCAAAAAGCTGGTAGAATGTGTACATATGTGTGTAACATTTTTAATTAATAATAATAATAACAATAATAATAATAATATCAAACATGCATATATTTGCATATGTCAGAAAATAAATAAATAAATAAATAAATTGTCATTTTCAAACTAAAACTTGTAGAGCATTTATTTTTAGTGCTATATTAATATATTTGAATTTAATTTAAAATGTTTAACATTACTCAAACAGCTGGTAGAATATATGTGTAACATTTTATATAATAATAATAATAATGATAATAGTATCAAGCATATCAAATATCAAACCAGTATATATTTTGGTCATAAATAAATAAATAAATAAATAAGTAACTAAGTAAATAAAAGGCTCAACATATTAACACTAAACTGTTTTAGAGTAGCATTTATTTAGTGCTATATTATTAAATCTATTGAAAATTTTAAATCGTTTCATAAAGTTGGTAGAATGTGTATATATGTGTGTAAAATTTGTACTACTACTACTACTACATGCATTTTTGTGTCAAAAAATAAATAAATAAATACATGCATCTCCATATTCACACTAAAACTGTTTTAGAGTGGCATTTATTTAGTGCTATATTGATAACGATTGTTTAATGTTTAATATAACTCAAAGTCTATTGTCATTACAGCCGTGAAGTATCAAAATATCACTATATATGTAAAAAGAATAGATATATTTATTATATATTAAATATAATATATTTATTCTACGTTTAAAATTAAACACTATATTTAAAAGAACTGTTTTCTATTTTAAGTGTAATTTATGTAATTTACTGATGTTAAACTGTAAAAAAATTGAATGTCAATGTCTCAATACTCAATTGTAATTAATGAACAGAAATTTCACAAGAACAGCATTTATTTGAAATGGAAATCTTTTGTACCTGCCACATTCGATCAATTTAACGCATCCTTTCTGAATAAAATTATACATCCACATATGCATCCCTCCAATTTTTGCATTTTCCCTCTCAGTTTTGGTTTTTTCAAACTCAGCTGGTATCAATCTGTTCCCCACATTTCCTCGTTTCCTTTACTGAACTTCAAGAGCGTGTTTGAAAACTTTGCATGCTGGTATCAGACAGAAGTCGAAAAGTGTAGGCAGACGTTCCAAACATCAAAGCGATTGTTTTTAGGAACTAATTTGAATATCCTAGACTGCGTGTAAACTAGAGTTTGAGTTTGCGAAAATCTTCCGTAAGCACTAGAGGGAATTGGTTGCGTTCTTCTGTTTTTGGTTTTGGCACGCACACACACACAAACTGAGCTCTCGGATGCATGATCCGTTGAGTCGGTTTGTGGATGCGTATGGCTTATAGATCTAACCCTGGCCATCGCCACCTCACCACGCTTCACTGAAGCATTTATCTCCCAAACTGCACCGGCTTTCCCTCCTAAAGCACTTCCTCCAGCTTTCTCACTCTCCCCTTGGTCTTCGCGAGTGTCCCTCTGTCTATTTTTTTCTCCCCTTCCTCTCTTGGAGTCTCTCTCTCTGTTATCGGCTGTTGGAGTAGCTTCACTCGGTCACAGATAGTGGAAGCTGTGGTGGGCAATCTGCCAGACAGCCGGAGCTATCAGATACGCATGGAATCCTAATACATCATGATACACGGCATGCGTGTGTGTGTGTGTGTGTGTGTGTGTGTGTGGACGGGAATACGCTGGGAGAAAATGACAGCTAAAATTAAACACACTGAGAGCAGAAGTGTTTGTGACTGAGCTAATATTAGAGGTGCCACTAAAAGAGGAAAATCACACGCAGGATAACTTTTCTATTTCTCTCGCTATCTGTCTGGTTTTGTGCGTATGCGTTTGTGTGTGTGTGTGTGCAGTCCTTTCATTTTCACACTTCAGCTTTAGTAAGAGCGATGATAAGAGGCGAAGAGTCTAAAATGATTTTGCGTCTAAAATGGAAGAACCAGACAGGGAGAGGATACGTCTCTCTCTCAAAAGAGATCATGTCTTCCAAACAAATAATCATGATAAATTACAGTCCAGCATCGTTTTATGACTTTGCCATGGATTTTACCACGCAGAGATTTCAATTCAATATCTAATCGCAGAACCTGATTTTACCAAGTACGACATGTTCCTGGATCAACATCTTCGTTGACCCTGGAACAACATTGTGATTAGCCAATCAGATTTAAAAAAACAGTTTATAGTTTTTGTGAAGTTTAGGCTTACAATCAGTGTTTGGTGCTTGTACATCAGTGTCATTCATCTATTATTTCCTCTGATTTTAGGGATTACTCATGGGTAAGGTTAGGTTTAGGTGTAGGGATGTGGTCAGGGTTAAATTTTTGGATTAAAATGTTGTTCCAGGGTCAACAAAATATGTTGACCCAGGAACACATCTAACTCAGCAAAATCAGGACGTGCATATCTATAATATAAGTAAAGTAATATATCAATTACTATAAAGTGCTCTGCTTACTTATGTTTGTGTGAATTCTGCATGATTTGGAATTTTAGTTAACGTCTCCATAACAAAGAAAGAACAGACAGAGAGAGAGAATGTATTTATTTATTTATTTATTTATTTCATAATCACATAATAAGCAGAATAAATAAACTAATAAACCTACAACAACAACAACACTATTTATTTATTGTTTATTTTTATTTATTTATTTTGTCTTTGTCACATAATAAGCAGCATAAATAAAATAAATAAATAAATAAATAAAAATTGTGACAATAATAATAATAATAATAATAATAATAATAATAAGCAGATGAGAAACATTCTGAAAAACTATTTTTATGAAAAAAATCAATAACATTTATTTATTTATTTATTTATTTAGCCACATAATAATAATAACAATAATAATAATAATAATAATAATAATAACTTTACATGAAAAATCAATAAAATTCATTCATTCATTCATTCATGTTTATTTATCACATAAATGAATAAATAAATAAATAAATTGTAATAATAACAATAATAATAATAATAATAATAATAATAATAATAATAATAATAATATTTATTATTATTATTACTATTATTAGGCACGTACTAAACAAAATAAATAAATAAATAAATAAATTGTAATAATAATAATAATAATAATAATAATAATAATAATAATAATAATAATAATAATAATAATCTATTTTATGAACAAATCAATAACATTTATTTATTTATTTGCCACATAATAAGCAGAATTAATAAAATTAGTCGGTGTGGAACTAGTCCCGCCCCTCCTCCACTGTGATTGGTTAGCTGACTAAAAAGTGACAGTCATGAGCACTACGTTTTACCCAAAGTTGAAAGTTCTTGAGCAATGTGAAAAAAAAAACGCTCAGGCTCCTCGTTGCGCTCCCAATAAAAACAACTGAAAAATACGCTGGCGTCGCCAAAAAATACTTTGGGGGGCACATGGTATAAAGCTATTTTTGCAGTTCTAAGAAGGCAAACTTGCATTCTTGTGGAGACTGATCAGAAGGGCACATGTATGAGTATGTACATTTAATGTTACCTCAACTTTGTCAATGCTGAGATTCTTCTTAACATGGCAGTAAAATAGTACTGCTCTCTGTAAGCTTTTATCAAGAAAACATTAATGCAATGTCTTCTGGGATTTGTAATGGTTCGATTCTCTCAGATTTGCATTCAATGCAAACTCGATATCAAGAATACATCCAGGTAGTTTCATGCATTCTCTGTACTCTGTACTCTTAAATGTTGGAATTGAACTGTTATGGTAGACGTTGACGTAGTATGAAAACACAAAAAATGCATCAGAAAGCTGTTCAGTAGCTTGCAAGAATCACACATGAGCTGTATATGCTAATGAAACAGACTATTATCCCTATTACTGACATGTTAAGCATCGCTCAAGAAAAGCTAAATCACTACAGTAATCAGTTTACTGTATATTATCAATCTTACGCATATTGTTCTACATAATGATGTGTGTTTCAAAACAATTATCTTTCATGTGATCTCTATGAGCAAAGGTAAACATGTGATTATTTCCTTTAATGTTCTCTTTGGTTCTCAACAAAGATTGCGCTAATGGCCCCAGATTAAAATTGCATTTAATTTCAAAGAATCAATAAAATGAATTGATAAAACCTAAGAAACGTAAGGCTTAGTTGACTATTAATTACCTTTGCGCGTATTCACTGCCCTCAGAAGTATTTCCTCAGAACGTTTTAATTATATCGACGCAGATTTCTACCATATTTCCAGATTGGATGAAAATAAATTTCAAAGCGATGAGGACTGTTAAGAAGGGGACAGAGGGGGTCTAAATCATGCTGGTAACTATACGTCCGTTTTCAAATGTCACGATCTCCACATCCTGTTCGACAGACTCTCGTAACTGTAAATTGCTTTTCCAAACCATTCCATTTGCCCGCTCTCTCCTGATTCTCATCCCTGTAAATAAAATGTCATTTGTGATGTTAATAATCATGATGTTTGGTGGACCGAAAGCACTTCAACTTTCATTTCACTTATTCAATTACCGCCATCGCAGGAGGAATGTGGTGTTTGTGTGCGTGAGTGAATGCTATCACAACGCATTTGATGAAGTTTAATGGGTCCGGACAGTTTTGTGCCAGCGTTTCTGATTACTGATTACTTATGTTTAGTTGTTGTGGGCTGTTAAAATGAATGGTGGTGATTATATAGTGTAAGAGACACGTGTTAAATGGACAATATTCCTCTAGATATTGTGTCAAATCACCTAATAGAGTTGTCTGAACAAACTACTTCATATTCAACAATGTTATTGATTTTTTTTTAAAAGCTTGCAGGCTGCTACTGCAGTTGCTGTGAGTATTGTTGTACTGTCTGACTTGTTTATGCTGTTTTTTGTTATTACTGTCATGCTAAGATATCATCTTTTTACTTAATGAGGCTACTTGGTGGTGTGTTATTGAGGTCTAAGTGCATTTATATATATCTGCTGCATTTATAATTTTCTTCAGAAGAAAAAACATATTAAACCTGTATGTAAACCATAACAAGTTAAAACGTCTTATGTTGTTTTGAATTGCCTATACCACAAACGGCTAAGCCTAAGATCCTAATCAGAATCAACTGAGAGTTTGTCATCTAAAGCTCAATGAGATTTTACAATTAGAAGTTAAAATTGTGTTTTACTGAGAATTTTATCTTCGAAACACAAATAAAACAAATGTGTTTATCTCTAAAACACAAATAAAGATGCTATTAATGTGTTCTCAATATATTATCATATTTCAAATTAAATTAAATTAAATTAAATGATTAAATGAAATTAATTAATAACAAAGAAAAACACAAAACAAAATAACAAAACAAGGAACAGCAAAACTTAAAAAAGCAAAGCAAAGCAAAGCAAAAAAAAGCAAAGAAAAAAAAAATAAAAACAACGCAAATCAAATCAGAAACGAAGCACAGCAAAGCAAAACACAAAACAACAAAACAAACCAAAGCAAAACTAAAAAAACAAACCAAAGCATAACAAAACAAAACAAAACAACACAACAAATCAAATTAAAACAAATCAAAAAAGCAAAGCAAAGCAAGCACAAACATAAAAAAATAAAGCAAATCAAGTCAAATCAAATAAAAAACTACCAAAACAAAGCAAAACAAAATAAAGCAAAACACAAAACAACAAAACAAATCAAAGCAAAACTAAACAAAAAATAATAATAATAATAAAAAAGATAATACAGTCAAATCAAATCAAAGCTGAAACAAAACAAAAATCAAAGAAAAGTAAAGCAAAACCAAACAAAAATCAAATTAAAGCAAAATAAAACAAAAAACAAAAGCAAATCGAATCAAGATTAAACAAAACAAAAAAGCAAAATAAAACAAAGCAAAACAAAACAAAAAAAAATCAAAGCAATGCACAAAAAACAACAAAAAAACTAAAGCAAAATAAATAAAGAAAGAAAAAACAAAGCATAAATTAAAATAACAAACAAAAATAAAATTAAAGCAAAATAAAACAAAAACAAACGCAAATGAAATCAAGATAAAACAAAACAAAACTAAGTAAATCCAATCAAATAAAAACAAACAAAACAAAGCAAAACAATGCAAACAAAAATAAAAAAAACAAAGGCAAAATAAATTAAAAACAAAACAAAAGCAAAATAAATTAAAAACAAAACAAAAACAAAGCAAATCGAATCAAAAATGAAACAAAAAGCAAAGCAAAACCAAACAAAACAACAAAACAAAAAACAACGCAAAGCAAAACAAAACAAAAAAATACATAAAACACATTAAAGCAAAGCAAAGCAAAGCAAAAACAAAGAAAAGCAAAACAAAACTAAACAAAAACTAGAAAAAAACAAAGCAAAGCAAATCTAATAAAAAATGAATTAGTATACACATAGTTTTAAATTTATAAAAGTTAGCTGACATGTAGTTGCAAAGTAATTTATAGATACTAGAATGTCTAAAGTGGGCTATCAAAATAAAGTGTGGCCTGGAATTTCAATGCATGGACAAAAGTCAAGGGAGAATATTAAAAATATCTTTATTTTCAAACATGTAATAAAAGTTTCAAAGTTCAAGTCGAAAGAACGAAAGTCTGGAATGACGTAAATGATCACAGAATATACATTTTCGGATGAACTTTAAGGCATTTAGAGGAGGACTTAAAAATCTCAACGCATCATTTATTGATGTTTAAATATCCTTTGAATTTTAAACTTTTAGCGTGTATTAGTTTAGAAGAAAATGCAAGCGCCCTCATTAGCAAACATGCAAACAAACACTGCTGGAACTAGCCAAGAATGAAATGAGGGAGGCGTGTTTGTGTGGTGCGATATAGTTTGAGTCTTGATGCGTCAGTGTGTGTGTGTGCTTTCGCAATGATTAGTCAAGTGCTGATTAACTGATGAGATGTGCTTGTGTGTGTGTGTGTGTGTTTGTGTGTCTGTGTCTGGCTGTAAGAGAAAGGGTTGATTGAATGTGCTCAAGACACCTAATTATGTTGTAGCCCACCAAAGGTACAACAGTGCCAGGAAGAAAAATAAAGTTTTCAAGAGTTTTTGAACTGTAAAATATTGGCAAACTGACATAATTACGCCCTGTCGTAGCTCTCCCAAACCAACCTCTTGTCAAGGCTTCTTAAAAGTTTTTAAGTGCTGACTCCTACTACCTTGCCTGAGGTACATGAAATCCCAGTGAGCTAGTTATATTCCAACAATGCTGACAAACCCCCTCACCCCCACCCCCATTACACATTTGTAAATTGGAGGGACCTTTTATTTTGACCATAAGTAATTTTTACAAATGTATAGAAATCTAATTATTAGGGCTGCACTATTAATCATATACTTGAGGTCAAAAGTTTACATACACCTTGCAGAATCTGCAAAATGTTTTATGCAAAATGTTATTTTTTTATTTAGTACTGAGATAAACAAGATACTTAACATAAAATACATTTACATATAGTCCACAAGAAAGTAAATAATAGTTGCATTTATAAAAAATGATCCTGTTTAAAAGTTCACATGCACTTGATTTTCAATACTGTGTTGTTACCTGAATGATCCACAGCTGTGTTTTTGTTTAGTGATAGTTGTTCATGAGTCCCTTGTTTGTCCTGAACACTTAAACTGTCCACTATTCTCAATAGAAATCCTTCAGGTCGCACTTCTCAATAGAAATCCCACAACTTCTTTGGTTTTTCTGAATTTCTGTGTATTTGAACCCTTTCCAACAATGACTGCATGATTTTGAGATCCATCTTTTCACACTAAGGACAACTGAGGGACTCATATGCAACTATTACAGAAGATTCAAACACTCACTGATGTTTCAGAAGGAAAATCTATGCATTAAGAGCCAGGGGTGAAAACTTTTGGAATTTGAAGATCAGGGTAATTTAACTTATTTTGTCTTCTGAGAAACATGTAAGTATCTTCTGTAGATTCTGAAGGGCAGTACTAAATGTGGAGAGAGAGAGAAAAAAAGATATTTAGGCAAACTAAGAAAGAAAAATATACATATCTTTATTCTGTTCAAAAGTTTTCACCCTCTGTCTTTTAATACCTTCTGTAATAGTTGCATACGATTCCCTCAGTTGGATCTCAAAATCATACAGTCATTGTCGGAAAGGGTTCAAATATTCAAAAATGCTGAAAACCAAAGAATTTGTGGGACCTGAAGGATTTTCTGAAGTACAGCGGCCAGTTTAACTGTTCAGGACAAACAAGGGACTCATGAACAACTATCACTAAACAAAAACACACATCTGTGAATGATTCAGGTAACAACACAGTATTAAGAAGTTACTTAAATTACTGTTGATCATTTAATATTTCTACTGTAAAACAGCTATCAAATATTATGTTTAACTACTTAGATCTTACCTTACCCTCTGTTACAAACTGAAGCATTGTGTTTGAATTCATGTTAAAGAGTTGACATTTTAATAACTTGAGTTTACATTAAAATGTGAGAATTCCAGTTAAAATTTCTCAAATGAAACAATCATGAATAATAATTGTGATCATAATTGAGCAAAATAATCATGATTATCAGTTTAACCATTATCATTAATCACCATTTACAGTGTTAAGCTAAAGGCACCCCCCAAAATCAAATCTCCAGTGATCTACTGTCTTTCACTGACAGTAATCCACTTGAAACCTGACACCATGGCTTCAAAAACTCCACAAATCCACTCTACTTCTATCAGGGTTCACTTGCCCTTTTAGCTTGTGGCTTATTCTGGCTCAAGCCTGACTGTGGACTTCAAGCTGTGCTTGTCTACATTTTCGATATCCCTTGACATAAAGCAACCACCTCCAATCCTGTCAGCGCTGCCTGGTTCCTTCAGCCTGGGTGGCCAGAGAATAAGTGCTACCAATGAAGGTGCATAAATTATGTTTTTTTTTAATGAATTTCCTTTACTATTTTTTTTAAGCCTGCCATATGTACACACTGATGCAAACATCTTCACCTACCAACAAATTTCACGGATTTCTTATTAAATCAGGCACAACAAGTATCTGGCTATCATCACAAAAAGGTCTGAATCTGTATCATTACATTGATCAGTCATACAGAAATCATGTGTATGCTCTGAGCAAAGCATTTTGATGCTTTGTATCTGATCTGTGTGAAGACTGATAGGATTGAACGAATCTTTTCATCTTGTGTAAGTTTTGTGCCGTTCTTTTTCTTGGCTTCTCTGTTCTCTCCCAACTTTCTGTTTCCCTCAGGCCACCTCTCTTCAAATGACACAGAGCGAATAATTTTGTCAGTTCTTTTGGTGTCTAGATGTCTGGTCCAAGGATTCCACCTCTAGCACACGGTCAAGGTCCTTTAGAAATCTTTACTATTTCTTTGAATGACTTGTTTTCAGACCTACGTGCCTTTTAGAGCGAGTCAACAATGCTGAAAACATTACATTAGGTACATGTTGTGCCACACTTTTTCAAAAAGTTTGTATGTCAAAGAACAAAACAATCACAGAAGGAACACAAGAACACATCCTGTGTGAATGCAATGTAAAATCTACTTTAGACCGTAGACGCAACATGATTTAAAGTGATTATTACAATGTAATACCATAGTTATTACTATGTACTTGATATCTACTACTGAACAACTGAAAGTTATCCAACTTAATTTATTATTTACAATGTACTCACTGTAACAAAGCTGCGAAATGAAGAATATATTGCAAGGACAGCTCAGAAATGTTATAAACCACACAGAAAATAACTCTTTTTAATTTCTCAAATTCAAGCAATGCATCTCTTTCAATGAAGACGCATTGAGACAGAAGGAAAAATAATCAGCTCAATGTGTGCGGGTGTGATATTTATAACTTTATATTCTCCTGTGTGGAGAGACAGTGACGAATCGCCACCCCCTATTCAATACAGATCTATACGTTCTCATTCAATAAGTGGCATTAACCAATCAGCTGTTCCCTCAGTGGTCACATGACCTACACTGTTAAGGCCTCCGAGCTACTATGAGACAAATTACATCCCATTTATGAAAAAGTAATGATTTCTGCTGCAAGTGATGCACTTTCTGAGCTCGGTAGTGAAAACCGTACACATCTGTAGTGTTTTTTTTTTTTTTTTTTTCCTCCCAGCAATCTCGACAATATCTAGAGCTTGGAAAAAGTCAATCCAATCCCACCCAAAGACAGGTCTCGTCAAGAGAGAAGACAGAGATAAAAATATCAGTTTGATCAATAGTGTAGCTTTGTGAAAGTGGAGCACTAACGCAGCTTTCCAGCCAAGACGGATGTGGGATATTCCTACTTGATATCTCTGATTTCTGAACATAAAGGCATTCTGTCTTCCAGTGAAGATAATGTAAGTTTGCATTTGTCTGCAAACATGTTTGTGTGATGTCTATGTACATCCATGCAAACCCTGGGATGTGGATTCCCATACAGTTCCAAGTTGGAATTCTGACTTTTTTGTCACATGTATCCAATTAGGAAGTTGGAAAATGTGACATTTTCGTTTAACCCTTAAAGACTTTAAAGTCCTGGCTTTTCCAAGCTTTATAATGGCAGCGAATGGCTATTGAGATTTTGAAGTCCAATAAAGTGCGTCCATCCATCATAAAAAGTGCTCCACACAACTCTGGGTGGTTAAAAAAGGCCTTCTATAGTAAATCGATGCATTTGTGTCACCGGTCTTGAATTAGAAGTACAAAATAAGGAATTTGTACTGAAAAATGTCAGAGGATTTTGATGTAAGCCAAGAGGAGACTGGTTTTCCTTTGCTGTAAACAAAACTTGGTTCTCATGAGACTAGCATATTTTCACCAGAGCTTACGTTATGCCTACATCCTATGTCATCTGCTGGAGCTCCACTCTCTTGTGAACACGTACGAGAGTTAGCGGAAGCTAGATATTACGATTTATAAAGTTTTAAACATGGATACTTTTCTTTGCATTGATTAGCTTCAGGAGGCCTTTATTAACCCCTGGAGCTGTCTGGAGCACTTTTTATGATGGATGGATGTATATTATTGGACTATTGAATCTCAGCAGCCATTTACTGCCACTGTAAATCTTGGAAGAGCCAATGCCTGGTTGCATAAAGCACCTTAAGTGTAATTTTCCCTTAAGATCGCCCTTATGTTTCCCTTACACTTAAGGGCGTTGCATAAAATATCCCTTAAATATTACTTAAGGGTTTCTTTAGTTGAAACGTCATAGACCCTTGGAATTTCTTTTAAGTATCCCTTAAAACCCTTTAAGTGTTGCATAAAGCCCCTTAGCTGTCATTTCCCTAAGTATAACATAAGGTATGGAAAACGCCACCTTAAGTGCAGCGCGCAGCGCGCAGATTTAATCCATGATCGGCCTCTTTATATGTTAAACAGATTTTAATTTAGGCATTTATTCACATATAACCATTGATTAAATTACATTCACACATAATACCTCAAACATGAGTCCGTCACACACGAGAACAAATTTATATTCTATATTTTATTCCTGTATTTTCCTATGTATTACCTGGAGATGACTTGAAAAACACACATACACCATATATTGTCGCAATCGTGTGTTTATTGTGTTTACGTTTCAGCTTAGCTGCAGCGATTCCTGCTGTATTCCATCATAACACTTTTATGAGTCCGGATTGGACTTTCAGCGCAAAAGCGCCCTCCGGCTTCGAGTATGAATGAAACATACACAACATGAGAGTGTTCAGCGCTTCATAATGTTCACATCGCCTCGGAAACTCAATAAAATGATTTTTCCGAATTTTTCGTTTTGAGTGAATTATTAGTTTGAGTTTCCATCTCACTTGGTCCTTCTCGTTTATATTTGGCTTTCTTTTTTGTTCTCCTTATCCATGTTATATTGCTTTCTGTGAAAACTTACACCGCTATCTGGATTAAAAAAATAACGTGTCCATAGCAACAGTAGATTTTTTTTGACAGCAAACCTTGAATCGCTGTCGTAAAACTCTTAACGGTTTCCCTTTAGTAAGGGAAGTGTTTAAGGGATTATATGCAACACCCTTAAATCATCCCCTTAGGTAAGGGGAAATCATGCCTTAAGTTTCATACTTAAGGGAAAAACTTAAGGTTCTTTATGCAACCGGGCACAGGACATTTTATAATATAAATCAGATTGTACATGTCTGAAAGAAGCTCCACTTTATGCTTCAGAGGGCTCTAAATGATCCCAGACAAGGAAGAAGGGTCTTATTTAGTAAAACGATCTGTTATTTTCTAAAAAAAAAAAATACAATTTATATACTTTTTAACCATAAATGCTTGTCTTGTCTAGCTCTGCGTGAACTCTGTGCATTCCGGTTTAATACAGTTAGGGTATGTCAAAAACGGCTAACTCATCTTCTCCTCCAACTTCAAAATCATCCTACGTAGCTGCAAAAGTACAGACCAAGTGTTTACAAAGGGAATGCGCAAGAAGGGTCAAACACCCTTTACAAAAAAAGGTAAAACAGCGATATAAGCGAGGTAAAACAGCAATTTTGAAGTTGGAGAAGAAAATGAGATAAGAGTTTTTAGACATACCCTAACTGTACTGAACCGGAATGCACAGAGTTCACGCAGAGCTAGACAAGGTGAGCATTTGAGGTTAAAAAAGTATATAAATTGCCTTTTTTTTTTCGATTAACCAGATAAGACCCTTCTTCCTCAGCTGGGATTGCTTAGACCCCTTTGAAGCTACATTTAAACTGCATTTTGGAAGTTCAAACTCGCAGGCACCATAGAAATTGTTTCCTCAAAAAACATGATTTCTTTATGACTGAAGAAAGAAAGACATGAACACCTTGGATGACAAGGGGAGAAGTAAATTATCTGTAATAAATTATCTGTAATTTTTTCTTTAATGAGAATAAAAACACTACTGGAATAGCTGTAATTTCCGTTCACTGCTATGTAAGTTTACTACAGTATGAAGGCATCTGCTTCTGAGAACCTCATAAATGTGGAAAAAGGTTCATTTGAGTTGAATACCAGGTGGAATTCTGAAAAATGAGGTTCTCTGTGCGCATCCCATGCCAACAAATGCATTCAAACAACATTCACAAACACTTAGGAATGATCAGACTCATCTGAGACGCTCTAACATGAGGTGAAAACCGCCCCTCCGTCCTTGGAGCCCGTCTCCGACGCGCACAGGACCCCTGCATCCTCCAATAACAGTGTCTGAATCCATAAAACTTATGCTGAGGGACGCAATAAACTCTCTCATCAATAATGTATGACTCTCTTTCTCCACACATATCAATCATTATCCAGTCTACTTCCCCTCACTCTTACAAACACCGGGCCGCACACACTCAACAAATATGCATTGCTGCAGAACAAGGAGAAATGAAATGTGAGAGCGTATTTGTGTTTCAATAAGGTAAGGCTCTTTGCCGCTGGGCCCACAGCTCAATGCAGACAGACTTAAAGGGAGCCACCGACCTCATACGAACACACGCACGCATACTATACGTTTCCTACGGGTGTAATGTGGCAGGGGTCAGTAGAACATGACATCATCAGCATGCAACATATTCATGAGGATGTACAGACATTCACTGTATTCTGAGTTCAAAATCATTTCATGTGTGCTGTTGTGACAGCTTCTGTGCTATAAAGACACACTTTGGCAAATATATCAGGGACGATTTGGTAAGATGGACCCCTGAAGAACAATGTGGATTTAATGATACATTTTACTTATTTATACTATAGATTTAGCATACACAGGATGATGATGCATTGTCCAGTGCATTATTAAATAAATAGGGGGGAGGGATAAAGTCCCTTAAAGGGGCCATCTTGCCCCACTATTTGGGGCAAGTAGCTCCCTGGGGAAAACAAATTGTAGGTTATCTATTTATATACTAACTTACTTACTTAATTTACTAAAATAAAAAAAAAAATAAAAAATAAAAAAAAAATCTAAATCTAATCTTTAATTTAAATCCAATATTTTTTAATTTTTATTCCTTGATTTACTATTTAAATTAGTAAATCAAATGTTTAATTTTAATGAAATATTACGAATGTTAGTACAACTGTGGTAAACGTATGCATATTATTATTTGTTTGGTTGTATTTAAATTTTAAAATAACAAATTATTTGTAATTGTTATTGAATTGTTATCTATCTATGTCCTTCTTGCTAGTATATTAATATATTCATTTACAAATAATCATTATAAATAAATTACTATATTATATATTACTATATATTACTATATTACTATAAATAAAAAAAATGTATGTATATATGTACATTTATAGTAATTATATTTGAAATAATATTACATATTTAAATTTCTGAATTGTATTTTTTAAAATAATTATAAAATAATTATCTATCTATCCAAACTGACTGAAATTATAAACGCAACACTTTTGTTTTTACCCCCATTTTTCATGAGCTGAACTCAAAGATCTAAGACTTTTTCTATGAACACAAAAGGCCTATTTCTCTCAAACATTATTCACAAATCTGTCTAAATCTGTGTTAGTGAGCACTTCTCCTTTGCCGAGATAATCCATCCACCTCACAGGTGTGGCATATCAAGATGCTGATTAGACAGCATGATTATTGCACAGGTGTGCCTTAGGCTGGCCACAATAAAAGGCCACTCTAAAATGACCAGTTTTATCACACAGCACAATGCCACAGATGACGTAAGTTTTGAGGGAGCATGCAATTGGCATGCTGACTGCAGGAATGTCCACCAGAGCTTTTGCCTGTGAACTGAATGTTTAGTCCTCTACCATAAGCCGTCTTCAAATGTGTTTCAGAGAATTTGGCAGTACATCCAACCGGCCTCACAACCGCAGACCACGTGTAACAACACCAGCCCAGGACCTCCATATCCAGCATCTTCACCTCCAAGATCGTCTGAGACCAGCCACCTGGACAGCTGCTGCAACAATTGGTTTGCATAACCAAAGAATTTCTGAACAAACTGTCAGAAACCGTCTCAGGGAAGCTCATCAGCGTGCTTGTCGTCCTCATCGGGGTCTCGACCTGACTGCAGTTCATCGTCGTAAATGACTTGAGTGGGCAAATGCTCACATTCGATGGCGTCTGGCACTTTGGAGAGGTGTTCTCTTCACGAATGAATCCCAGTTTTCACTGTACAGGGCAGATGGCAGACAGTGTGTATGGCGTTGTGTGGGTGAGCGGTTTGCTGATGTCAACGTTGTGGATTGAGTGGTGGTGGGGTTATGGTATGGGCAGGCGTATGTTATGGACAACAAACACAGGTGCATTTTATTGATGGAATTTTGAATGCACAGAGATACTGTGACGAGATTCTGAGGCCCATTGTTGTGCCATTCATCCATGACCATCACCTCATGTTGCAACATGATAATGCACGGCCCCATGTTGCAAGGATCTGTACACAATTCCTAGAAGCTGAAAACATCCCAGTTCTTGCATGGTCAGCATACTCACCGGACATGTCACCCATTGAGCATGTTTGGGATGCTCTGGATCGGCATATATGACAGCGTGTTCCAGTTCCTGCCAATATCCAGCAACTTTGCACAGACATTGAAGAGGAGTGGAACAACATTCCACAGGCCACAATCAACAACCTGATCAACTCTATCCGAAGGAGATGTGTTGCATTGCATGAAGCAAATTGTGGTCACACCAGATATTGACAGTCTATCTATCTATCTATCTATCTATCTATCTATGCATAAAAATCTCCTGAATGTATCAAAATTTTACACAAAAATTTGAAAATGAAAACTATTTTCAACACTAATAATAATACGAAAAATAATTAATAATGGAGTACCAATAATAATTGAGAACCAAATCAGCATATTAGAATGATTTGTGAAGATGTGACACTGGATTTATTTATTTAAAAATAATAATTAAAGGTTGCAAAATAATATATTATTTTTTTGTTTTTTTAATCTTGTAATTTTCATATTTTTCTCATCCCTAATAAAAGTTGGATTAGTGTACTGTATATGCTGTAGACTGAATCTCAGCAGTTTTTTTTTTTCCCCCAAGTGCACAGCCAGAGACACTCTCTGCTTATTAAACACACCTTGCTTTCCCTCTCTCTTTCTCTTGCTTTCCAGGTCCCTTCTGCACACATGAATATTTAATTACACTCACAAAATTACACACCTCCAAATGAAAGTGAAAAGAGGCAGTGAGAGGGGGGAGCAAGAGCTGCGGGCCGAGGAGAGGGACACTAATATCTCTGGGTAAATAGTCATTAGCTGAACCAATCGTCTTTGAATCAATATTGAGCGAGGCGCTTGGGACCCGTGAGCATGCATACACACACACACACACACACACACACACACATCAGCGCAAACTCAAAGGTCAGAGGTCACAGGATGCACACTGGTGTGGAGTCAGAAACTAAAGTTATCTGTATAGTCCAGTTCAGAGATTAATATACTGTACTGTGTGTATGCAGTTGACATACAGTGGGCTCCAAAAGTATTGGAACCTGTGAGGATTTTCAGGATTATTCACAACGTATTATTTTTTTCTAAATATATATTATAATCTATATTTTATGTATAAATACCTGATTTTTTATGTAAAATTTCAAACAAAATAGCTTGTATTAAATTAAAAAATGCACTGTATATAGGTTTGAACTTGGAAGTAATTCACTTAAACGTACCAGTCAAACAATCACAGAAGGAAACTGCATTAACAAACAGAGCCTGCTTCCCTTCTAACAGGGAGTTTAACTAATCTAATAAATATTAAAATGTATAAAAAGAGTATTACAGCATTTACAATGGTAATATTCGCCAATTAGAGTAGTGCTGGGAAGATCTGAGTTAATATTTGTGGCAGGCGACGATGTCTAAAGAGGGTCTGCGGCATGCGCGACAGAATCGAGCAAACGAAATTAGCATGTATAATTACCCTAAATCCTTGACAGTTTAATGTTTGAGATTAAAGCAAAAGTTAAAATGGAAAACAGCTCATTTGGAGCCTGGTTGGAGTATTTGTGGGAATGTTACATGTAAAAGATGTTGGATTTTAATTAGGGTGATTATGGCAGCATGTGCGAGTGCAGAGTAGAGAAAATTCCATTGATTGGTAAGGACAGGCCTATCTAAACACAAACACACACATGCTTGTGTAACTGTGTGTTTGGTCTATCAGGGTGTTGTTTGTTCAGATGACTGCAATCACCAACAGAGCACAGTGGTACTTTAATCTCGTCGAGTTTGTCAATAAAAGCTTAATTACAGCTTAATGAGGGGTCTTAACACGGGTCAATGACAAGTCAATACCATGCACAATATAAATTGACTTCTTACACTTTGGAACACAGTGGTTTATGGGAGAAAATCGGCCTAAATCAGGAAATACATCAAATCACTGCTGGACTTCATTTTGAAGATTACAGTTGTGAGGTTTGAAGTCAGTATGTCAAGTAGTGATTGTTAATTAGCTAATATTTGAGATTATTTGCTAAGGAGAAACAAACTATGCCAATAAATACTGGCTTTAAACTGTAAATCACAGTGGTAAAAAGTGGTGATATAAAACTTATATTAGAGGTCAGATAGACTATTGCGCTATGCTAAGCAAAAGCTCCTCAAAAATTCAATTAGAACAATAATAAGAAAAAAATCAATCAATCAGTCAATCAAGGAATGAATGAATGAATGACACATTCAACTGCTTAAAAGTAACAGTAAAGTAATAATGTACAAAATAGTGTTACAAAATCAAAAAAAGAGCTGTTTTCAACATTGATAATATTAAGAAATGCTTCTGAGTAAGAAAATTCAGCATTACTATAAAATATATTACAGTTATAATTTATTAATATTAACAAAACAGTTATTCTCATTTTTAATAGTACTTTGCAAAACTAATATTTCACTTTATTTCTGACCACATAAATACAGCACTGGTAAGCATATGTGATTTCATTCAAATTTTTAAAATGCATAAAATAGCATTCTTGTATATAATATGTTGTATAATAAGTCTTTTTTGTCAGAAATTTGCTGTTTTTGTTATAATATATATATATATATATATATATATATAAAACAGTTGTGAGTTTATATTGCACAATTCTGAGAAAAAAGTTAGAATTGTGAGTTTTTAATCAAAATTGTGAGAAAAGTCAGAATTGTGAGAAAAAAGTCAGAATGGTGAGTTTATATTGCGCAATTCTGGAAAAAAAGTCAGAATTATGAGTTTATATCTTGCAATTCTGACTTTATAACTCATAATTGTGAATTTATATTGCGCAATTCTGAGCAAAAAGTTAGAATTGTGAGTTTATATCACAAAATTGTGAGAAAAGTTAAAATTGTGAGAAAAAAGTCAGAATTGTGAGTTTATATCTTGCAATTCTAACTTTATAACTCACAATTACAAGTTTATATATTCTGAGAAAAAGAAGTCAGAATTTAGATATAAACTCACATTTGCAATAAAAATTGCGTTTATATCACTAATCTGAGAAAAAAAAGTCAAAACTTGTGTTTATATCACAATTCTGAGAAAAAAGTTAGAATTGTGAGTTTATATCACATAATTCTGAGAAAAGAGTCAGAATTGCAAGACATAACCTCGCATTTGCAAGAAAAATTGCATTTATATCGCAATTCTGAGAAAAAAAAAGTCAGAATTGTGGGTTTATATCTCGCAATTCTGACTTCATAACTTGCGATTTTGAGTTTGGCACATTTCTGAGAAAAAAGTTTGAATTGTGAGTTTATATCAAATAATTCTGAGAAAAAAGGCAGAATTGTAAGATATAAACTCACATTTGCAAGAAAAATTGCATTTATATCGCAATTCTGAGAAAAAAAAGTTAGAATTGTGAGTTTATTTCTCACAATTCTGATTTTATAACTCGCAATTGTGAGTTTGTATCATGCAATTTTGAGAAAAAAGAGAAAAAAATAGTGAGATAAAATGTCACAATAACCTTTTTTAGTTTTTTGTTCAGTGGCGGAAAAGTGCTTCCATAATATATATTGGTCGTGGGCTAGAAGATAACACTAATATTGAATACTAAGTATTATTTCTATTTTTAGTATTACTACTATTTTAGTATTCTACAGGGTTCAATACAGCCATATAAACTGGTTTTATATTGAATGTGAGATTTTGCATGTGCTCAGAATACGTTGTCAATTGAGGTATGATACTACAAAAAATACAGATTCAGTACGAGAGAAGTCACAGGACAGACAGTTCTTTCCATTAACAGCTTTTTAGACGTGCTTGTGTGATTTCTGCTTTTGAATAAGAGAGAAAAGGCAATTGAAAACAGGAAATTACAATTACATGTCTGTGGTCAGTCTGCGCTTTCTCTCTCTCGCACACACACACACACACAGCAACATGTCTTTCCCTATGCAGGTGTAATTACATGCCGTTTTTAAATAAATTAAAGCTGCTTCTCAACTGGATGAAAATAAAAAAAATCAATTTTTCAATCAATTTAGCCTACAGTTCGTTACCCAGCCCACCCCTGTTTCAGAGCGTTCGCTGTGAGATACACAGACAAGGAAAAAAAAAAAGTGTAGATACAGAGAACCGACTAAAGGTTTACACCATCAGGATAATAGATGTTAATCACACGAAAATGCAATCATGGGTGGGTTAAACGTAGTGAAATTCAATAGTATGAAAGGTGATGCTCTTGCATTACATGTGAGACACACACAGCCGTGGCTCCTTCAGTCTGGTTAACTCTCGTCTACTGGCCTACTGTTACCGTAACAACCGCTGACAGCTGTAGAAAGGTGAGACTTCAATGTCCGAACCTTTCCAGGAATTCCTTCTCACTCATCTTGCAAACTCTTCCTTTGACCCCTCATTAAATCCTTCAGAAAAAAACAGTAAGGGACGAAAAGACAGTGTTATGTGTGCATAACTGAACAAATAGAATGTTCTCAAAGCTTTTAAATGTTAATGTCTCACAGATGTAGATTTTTATATGGCCTTTATTTATGAGAGACAAGTAAAACTATTTATTTATTTAGTTATTTCCATCCTTCCGCAAAATTTTTCAAAACTATAGCATGAATATTTACTAATTATTTATTTGTTTATTGTTTGATTAATTGGCTCACATTTTTCTCTCTACACAAATTTAATAGTTGAAAAATGGAATGGGTATGTGTTTTATAAGCATTATTACGGCTATAGTACTGAAACATGCTTTTAGTTTAATTTAATTTAATTTAATTTAATTTAATTTAATTTAATTAATCAACAATTATTTTAAATGAGGGCTGTGACAGAGGTATCACAGAGGTACTTTTATAGTTTTCATTAATAGTCTAAATAACTTTACATTTTTTTTATTATTATTATTTCATTTTAAATGTTAATTTTGTTGCTTTTTTGTCATATATGTATGTGTGTGTATGTGCATATGTGTATGTATGTATGTATGTATGTATGTATGTGTATATATATATATATATATATATATTTATTTATATTTATATATGTGACCCTGGACCACAAAACCAGTCTTAAATCGCTGGGGTATATTTGTAACAATAGCCAAACATACACTGTATGGGTCAAAATTATAGATTTTTCTTTTATGCCAAAAATCATTAGGAAATGAAGTAAAGATCATGTTCCATGAAGATAGTTTATAAATTTCCTACTGTAAATATATCAAAACTTAATTTTTGATTAGTAATATGCATTGCAAATAACTTAATTTGGAAAACTTTAAAGGCTATTTTCTCAATATTTTGATTTTTTTGGACCATCAGATTCCATATACTGACATAGTTGTATCTCGGCCAAAAATTGTCCTATCCTAACAAACCGTACATCGATGGAAAGCTTATCTATTCAGCTTTCAGATGATGTATAAAGCTCAATTTCGAAAGATTGAAACTTATGACTGGTTTTGTGGTCCAGGGTCACACACACACACACACACACACACACACACACACACATATATATATATATATGTGTGTGTGTGTGTGGGCAAGAAAAAAGCAAAAAAGCAAAATAACTTTTTTTTTTCGCATAAGCATCAAAACATCGTCCTACTGTATTGCAACACACCAAAGCAGTCAAAACAGTGCAGTCAAGAATAACTTAAAGAGGCTGCCAAAGTTTACTAAACTGTGGATGAGCTTTTGACTCTTGCTGCTGGTTTGAATCTTCCCGTTTTAAGTGTCAGTTGACGGCCTTTCATTTTTAACCAGAAATGTGCACACTGCTTTTCTGATTTCATTGTTACTAAAGGTGAAACAAAATGAATGATCAGTTGTGGGACTATTTTGTCATAAATTTGGCAAGGATCAGTTCCAGAATTAAATCACTGAGGATGCTCTTACATATATTTTTGTCCCGTTCATTGCTTTGGTTATCACTGTGTCAGTCACTGCTATTTCGAGAACGAATCCAGCATAAATATGCATATGTCATTCCGAAACATTGCACCGTGTAAAACAAACATTTCATGCAAATTCTGAATGGATTATAGTCTAGAAAGTGCGCAAAGCTCACTCCCTTTATTATGACCTAAAAGCGTCACTCATCTCAGATCATCGCGATCTCACAAAGTTCTGCTGAATGAAGCTAATTGAAAATCAGTGAAGCTCTCTAAACTACACAATGAATCTCTTATTTACATCGCGTCTGCGCGATGTTAGTCGTGATGATTTACGAGCGCGCAAAACTGCACTTGAAAAAAACGATCTAGCATTATCAGAAGTGAAAACGCCAGATCGTTTGCCCCTGCCCCCCTTGCCCCCCTTGCCCCTTGTTTCAAAATCTTATAAATGTATGAGGTGGAAAGGGGGGTCTTTTACCCCACACACAGGGTAAAAGACTCACCAGCATAAGGTGAAAAGGCACACAGTATCGAAAAATAAAAACTTTAGCTAAACATATATATGTTATGATTTAAAACAATCACTTTAGCAAAATTTGTGCTATTGATTTGTACTTTTGACAAATAATTCACTTTTGTTCAATAAATATACTATTATTATATGTTACTATCAAATATGTTATTACAAAACATACATTTTAAAATACAGAAACAAAAACATTTTAAAACGTAAAGATTCTGAAAGCATCGAAGGAGATTTCATAGTAATGTAATATAGATTTACACTAGTAATGACAAATGATATTTTATGTTATTATATGACATGATTAATAGCATGTTTTTTAAATATGATGGTTTCTTTTTTTTAAACATGGTGATTATCTCTAAGATGGACACCCAACATAATATATGATATTTACTATCGGAACCTAACAATGTCATGTCAACAAATGGAAAAGTCAGCCTTCTATTAATTATCATGTTAATTATTGTGCCTTTTAGCCCCAAAAGCAGGGGTGCTTTTTACCCCAAATACCATACTTTTACATATTCTTTCAATTATTTAAAAACCGTTGCTTTAATTTTCTTGAACAAAACTGAAAATCATTAAGAAGACCTTTATCTCAAGATATATTCAAGAATATCTTGAATTTAGCAATTTTCATTTGCTACTTTGCGCTGCTGCCCACAATCACGTCAAGCATCAGCCAAATTTGTACGTGTATTTTAAAAAAACAGATATTTTGGGAAGTGCTATGCCTATGTCATGTTGTTTTGCCATCTAGTGGTTTAGACGAAAATAATTAGCCCGTTGTGTCCCATATACAGGTCACTTGCATTTTTGAACCAACTGGGTTTGAACTCCACTTGGATCTTTCCTGAATGAATCAGCATTTTGTGTGAATCAGTTGAATGAATGAATCAATGACAGTAATTTTTCACCACCTAGTGGCGTATCAATGTTACGTGCAAAAAGACTCACTGACATATCTATCCAGTCTGCCTGGAACACAAAAACACAAACAAATGTGATACAACACTGCTTGACTAATCAGATTTAAGCACTGCAACTACAATAACTGTTGTATTTAACAGTGTTTATCCAAATAAAAAAAAAAATACATGTGAATACTAAGGAGATACTGCAGGCTACACTACATTGAACTGTCACTGTATAAACAAAATGTAGATTACACAAAGAGAACCTGGTACTAGATTTCAACAGCTATTTGATTTTCTTACTTTAGTGTGTAAAAGAAAATTCCGCTCCGTAATCTACTTTGTGTATCTGATAAACATCTTAGGATTTAATCTAGTGTTAATATAGGGCTGATATATTACCAAATATCTTCATTCAGAATGAGATATCAGCTTTTAAACAAGCCATAATCCTTATCTGTACAAACCCCGCCATAACCTACCCCTCATCTCTATCTCACAATGTGGAGGAAGACGCTAGACATTAATCAAATGCCTCTGACACACCTTCCCATTAATCATTCTGTGTGATGGGGGATGAGAGACAAAAAGAGAGAAAGAGAGAGACAGAATGAGAACTGAATTTCATTCATGCAATAACGGCAAATATCAGAAATTCAAAACAGCACAATAGCTCTCAATACTAAGCGTGTTCGCTGTAATTGTTTGCTAGTAGGCGTCTTTGTGTTCAAATGTATCATGTGACGGATCAAATGAGCTTCTCTGTCCTACCTTCCGTTGGTAGTCGAACTCGCCTCAACTTTATCGCAACACCAACAGTCTCTATCCTTCACATTGCATCAAATCACTAGCTTTCATTGAAAATGAATGAATCTGGTTTCCTTGTCGCTGCAAATCACTGTCAGCCCGAACATGCCTTAAGGCGGCATATTAACCAAGAAGAAACCTCATAAGTGGCTGATTTGAAACGCTCTTCATAAGAAGACTCAACTCAAAAATGATTTCAATAGAGTTTGACATTAGCATGTTGGTAAGCTATCGTTTTTTTCGGCCTTTAAAATTTAAATCCATTAAAATACAGTCCATTTTTAATATTGGCTAAAATGGTAAGCTCGTTGCAGTGCATTCTGGGATTGCAACTGGCTAGAAACCTTTTTTATATGGTGTGCGAATGCACTGCATGCAGACAGTCGCATGTTATAGTGGTGGAAACAAACCTAAAAAGGGTATAATAATGTTGGATGTGTTATTATTCAGATAGCTCGTTATAAACAAATAAACTAGCTGTAAGCTAGACATTTAGGTCACTGAAGGTCTTGCTCTCTGTGGTGTTTGCTTTGCTCCATTTGAGGTTTATGACAGGAATATTGCTGACCAGTGAGAATGTGAGAACAGCTCTTACCCTGCCTTAAGGCAAACTACGTTTGATCCAGCCTTTGAGAATAAACCCAGCACTCAGCCTCAGGGTAACTGCAATATTATATAAGTTTATGCATGTTTTGGATTAAACACTAAATCAGCAGTTTTGTAATCATTTTAAGGTCAAGTTTTTATTTAAGAAAAAAAGTATGATAAAAATAAAAAAGTATGAAGAGTATGATATTACGTTTATACAAATTCTACAGAACAAGTGTGTAAATACATAAGAAACATCAACAGAGTGTCTTTAAAAAAAACTCTTTTGTGCAGAACTACTTCCTTCCGCTACAGATTCAAATCTCAGCTTGACAGTTTAATAGCTGAGCCCAAGCCTCCCTTAAAGGAACACTCCACTTTTTTTGAAAATAGGCTCATTTTCCAACTCCTCTAGAATTAAACAGTTGAGTTTTACCATTTACAAATCCATTCAGCCGATCTCCAGGTCTGGCTGTAGCACTTTTAGCATAGCTTAGCATAAATCATTGAATCTGATTAGACCGTCAGCATATCGCTTAAAAATGGCCAAAGAGTTTTGCTATTTTTCCTATTTAAAACTTGACACTTCTGTAGTTACATCGTGTACTAAGACCGACAGAAAATAAAACGTTGCGATTTTCTAGGCCGATATAGCTAGGAACTATACTCTCATTCCAGGCGTAATAATCAAGGAACTTTCTGCTGCCGTACTATGGGTGCAGCAGGCGCAATGATATTACGCAAGGTCTGAAAATAGTCTCCCTGAGCAAGCAGGTGGTCACGTTGGTTATATTGACGAAAGTTAGCCTATTTTCCGTCAGTCTTAGTACACAATGTAACTACAGAAAGGACAAGTTTTAAATAGGAAAAATATCGAAACTCTGGTCATTTTTAAGCGAGATGCTAATGGCCGAATCAGATTCAATAATCTATGCTAAGATATGCTAACCACCAGACCCAGAGATCAGCTGAATGGATTTGAAAATGGTAAAACTCAACTAGGGAAGTTGGAAAATGAGCCTATTTTCAAAAAAAGTGAGTGTTCCTTTAAAAATTTTTAATGTCACTTTAGAACTAGTAACGAAGGAACGTTCAGTTGCTTCATTAAAAGCTTATTGGTTTACTGTATTAAAAGCTCACTTTATTATGCAGAGTATTATGAGAGAGAGATGAACTGAGTGAGTGTGATAACCTGCATCTAATACAGCATTCATTCTTCAGCTCAATCTCTTATTCACCATAAAACATTCGTTTGAATGTTTGCTGAGGAAAGCAATATCTTTGTCGTACTATTCTTTTATCTGTCAAGGATGATTTCCGACGACAGCGCTACTCATTCCATTTGTTCACTGCGTCATACGTCAACACGTGTTGTTGAAAGTAAAAATAACTTCCTTGTTTACAACCCTGTTTCAGTCTTTTTCAATATAAAAGTCTTTAAAGCTGACTCACTCATAAAAACAGTCTCTTGCTGCCTTCTAATGGTGGAATAATCTAACTAAAATCACCATTATGCATTGTTTCTTAATACTTACATTAATAAATACTACTGTTTATATTAAATATTATTTATTAAATAATATTATTTAATATTTAAACAACAACAACAGCCATCTAAAAGTTGCTAGGCAATTCAATCAAAAGTGCAAAGGCAGCACTCTGATATACAGCATTAAATTTATATAAAATATAACGCAATGAGATTTTGCCCTCAGCCAAAACTATTTGCTTTGGAACAACAGAAAATGTTTACCATGTTTAACCACTATAGAGACATCAGTGGCAAATTCCAGAAGATCTGGCCGAGGTAAGGCTGCTCTTGGCAGGTTTATGAGTGCTCATTGAAGAAAACGTCAAAGGGAATTTTCAAATGGGCATTATCTTTATGAACAAACTGGATATTTGCAGTCTAAACAACTACATTCTAACCTAAAAATCCCGTAAAACTACATTTCGTGACACAAAACACTATAACTTACAAAATTCTAGTGGTTTGGGTATCTGCCAAAAGAGATACTGTGAAGGGGTTGTTATGTTTTGTTACCACTAGAATATTGCACCGCTGTACACAGACACACACAACACGTATGTACATACGTATGTATTAGTAGTAATAATAGTTAATAATAATAAAGATAAAAAATAAAAACAACATGCCATAAACCTCATAAAATTGAGTTAGATTTATGCTTAAAACAACAACAACGTTTCTCAAAGAGGCTAGAAAAAAAATGCGATTCGTAATCTGTCCTTACTTTAAATATACATATTTTTAATGGAAAACAAGGGGAAAATAACTATCTATAGGTTCTCACTCTACCTTCGTCATACAAGTCGTCACACTCGGTAAAACTTTCTCCTTCCAATTAAGGCAAGAAATGTAAGACAGGGCTGAGAAACAGAGAGATAGACAGAATGAGATGGAGAGATGGAGAAAAAGAGTAAGAAAGAATATCAGCAGTGTCAGGTATGGGGAACTGAACGTGTCACATCCCAGAGAGAGAAAGAGAGGGAGAGAGAGAGAGACAGAGAGGGGTATATGAAACTGCCACCTGATTCTTCTCTGCTGAAATGTTAAAGCTGTGCTTGTCACTGAGCAACAATCGGTCCTGCCACAGCGGCAGAGAGATAGGATGGAGAGATAGAGAGAGAGAGAAAGAGAGGGGGCGAATGGAAGTAGAGAGGTGTAACAGACTTCGGAAGGGAAGAGGAAGACAGCATGTGACAAGATTTCAGCAGGCCTGGGGCATGCACACACTGGCAGAACATACACTCACATACTGATAATACCACCGCTCTCGCCTGGAACTATAATGAAAACCAAAGTATAAATAATACCCAAATACAATTCTTAAAGGAGAAGTGCATCATTTTTGTTTTTTTTTTCGTAGTGAAAGAGTCTTCCAGTGATGATGTTTGTTTTTTTTAGGCCAACTCAGAAGTTATCATCACTCTGGTTCCCTCAACAATACGATTTTTCCATTGTTTTTAATGGAGTACTGCAAACAGTAAGCTCTGTGACCAACATAAGAAGTCTAAATATAATCACTAGAGGTAAAAAGCAATTTGTAGGGTATAAACAAACTACAACACATTCAAATGACTTCAACTTTACCACCTTTAAGCTTACGTCAACTCAAAAAACATGTTTATATGTTTGGTGTAACAATTTTAAATGTCCCAGACAATCTCTGTGGTCCCATTTAGCAACTTGTTAGCAATCGCATTTTTCAAGACAGGTAAAACCTTAAAACAGTTCTCAAGGGGGTATTACTAATATGTTTTTCGATGGTAAATTAGAATTAAACATGAAAATATCTTCAGCTTGTGTGACCCACAGACCTCACTTCAGACATTTAACCAAAAACCCTTTGACTAAGACAATGGAAATGGTGCAAAAATGATAACTTGTTTCTGGATTTTGGCCTACAAACATATGTCATCCCTGCATTACTCTATGTGTTAAGTCATTACTCATGTATTAGCCATCTGCAGATTAACTTCCTGAGGAGTGTAAACACTGTGGCTTTGTGGCATTATCCGTTTGAATGAGAATTCTGACAACCAATAGTGTGTGTTTGGGGGCGGGGCTATATCTAAGTAATGGAGAGTAATGGAGAGAAGGGAAAGCTAGAGTGTTTTGGAAACCTTTTCAGAATTACTGGAATCTTTACTTTTCATTTGGTGTCAACCTTTTTTTAGATATATGAGGCACTTAACCTTTAAGGTGTGATTGAACTACTTTTAAATTACTGTTAGTTCAACATTAATCCAAAAGTATTCTTCGAGTTTCAGTTTCTTAGTACGTGTTATTCCAGTGTTTTTTTTTGTCTGCAAATGTGAATTTACTGTACTAATTGCTGGATCCACTAGGTGGAAACATTCAGAGTTGGGCTGTTACATTCTAAAGCTAGTTAAAAAAGATTGAAAATAAAAGGCCTACATAAATAATCAACCTGATGTCATGACGAAAATGTACCTGTGAGAACATTTTTTCGCAAGACGTTGGTTTTGTACATGTCACTTTAAATGTCCACGGAGTGGTGCTATAACTCTAATGCTCCATGACGTTTTAAAATAACATACCATCTGCACTACACCTAAACCAACCTGGTAGTATGAACAAAGCAAACGTGAAGTAAAAACGCAATCACAAGCATGACATTTTAGCTAATTGTTTTGATCTCTCACCTTTCAGCTCTTTCATCATGAGTCATGTTTTTCACGGGATTCGTACCCAAGGATGCCGAAGTCCAATTCCGTGCCGGCTGAGCTACCGAGCAACAGTGTTGGGCAAGCTACTTGGAAAATGTAGTGAGCTAAGCTAACAGTTACTCTTCATTAAATGAAGCTTAACTACACTAAAGCTACAGCCTTGGGTAATGTAGCAAGCTAAGCTACAGCAACATGGCAAAAGTAGTTTACTACATCTAAGCTATTTTTTACATTTTCATTTTTCTATTGAACCAACGTCATACCAAGTCAATGCTCTCTCAGTGATCAATTAAATTGTCAGTCATACAGGCATAAAAGTCCAGTTTAATTGTTTATTCAACCACTCTTCCAACCAATTTGGCAACAAAAATCAGTATAATGTACAGGTCTGGGTTTATCTCATATTTTGGGGGGTTGGGGGGGTTGAATTCTTTTTTGAAAAACATTTTTTTTAAAACAATGGCACCTGTTTCAGAATGTTGAATGAATAAAACAGGGAAAACACGAAATTTTTAAATAAAATAATTTATACATATAATTGAATAACATAGTCTATATATGCATGGGTGTTTGTCAACTGATTGCATGCCATCAGAGTTTACAGTGTTGACAGCTTGGTAAAACAATAGCCTAATGGAAGTGCTGTAGTTTTGCTGTATATAGCTACTGAAATATGACAGACCGCACAAAAACAGCACTTTAATTTACTGCCAGTTTTAAAGATAGTAATTGATTTTATGAATACAAGACTGTGAATAAAAAACAAGTGCCAAATGTAAGCCAGATTTGGCCCAGACCCTGTTACTATCTGGGAAGCAAAGCTAAATTCTGTTGTAAATTTGTTAACTGACAGTAAGACTATTTAACCGAATCACGCGCCTATTTTCGTTTGCCGAAGTTTTTTTTTTATTTTAAAAAACATGCTAACATAAATTGTACGTCTTTGAGAGGAAAAATTAAACCCGACAGGTCAAGGCGGCTAGGCCTATAAGTCACATTTTATTATATTCTGAAATGAACAGGCCTACAGCGTAATGTTATAATGTTCCGACATTATTTCCCTCACTCCACAACAAATCCTTTAACTTTAACCGTATTCAGAACCGAACGAGGATGAAAAAAAATAAATAAATAAATAAATAAATAAATTTGCCTAAACAATCCAAAACAAATTGAAAGCGAAACTGAAAGTAAAGTTGGGCTTTGA
This sequence comes from Labeo catla, assembly GCA_012976165.1. Classification (NCBI taxonomy): domain Eukaryota; kingdom Metazoa; phylum Chordata; class Actinopteri; order Cypriniformes; family Cyprinidae; genus Labeo; species Labeo catla. Next base: position 165,069 of record VONZ01001013.1, on the reverse strand, counting down.
AGTGTCAAGAATATTAGCAAGTGTCAAGAATATTAGCAAAGATTATTATAATTCGTTTAGACTAGAACACTGTTTAATTCTTATTTCGCTATGGAACCTGATCGTTTTTTTTTTGTTTGTTTGTTTGTTGTTTTTTTTGCTAAGAACGAACCGAAACATTTTGCCTTTCGCCATGAATTTGACAACCCACACCCACTCACTCCCCATCTCGTTCTTCTGAGTTTGAGATCTTCCCAGAGCACTAGCCTGCTTCAAAGACTAAAATCAAGGCGCCCACCACTAGTTCAAGTACTAAGTTTTTTTCTCAATACCGCTACAGTAGAGGCAGTACGTGCATTGCATTCACGCGTTTGCATTGCAGATTATACAGTTTTCTGTTGCTACGTGGGCGCTCAGTTTTTTTCTTACATTTAGCTAAAATATAAAGATTCAGCGCTTCACATTAGAGCTGAAGATCTTTGCCCGAACCCGATGAAACCCGACGGGACCCGACGGGTTCGGTCGGGATCGGGCTAAATTTATATCATTTTACACGGGCTCGGGCCGGGCTCGGGCTAGCGCTCCGGCGTGCGCGGTAAATGAGCGGTCATGTGATGCGTTTCGATTAGCGCGAGAAAGATGCGAAAATGGATGCTGAGGAGGTGAAACGGAGGCTTGCCTCTGGTGATTACGTTTTGGCAAAATTAGCCAGATCAGTACTATGCATCCCGGCCAGTCGCAGCAGCAGTAAAAGGGTGTTCAGTGCTGCTGGACGCACCATCAGTGAGCGCAGGACCGCGCTGAAACTATCTTAATTTCGTTATTGCCAAAAGCCCATCTTAATTTAGAACTTATCTTAATTTAATTTGTTAGGAAAGAGTCCTTTTTATTGGCGCATTGGCCTATTTATAGGCGAAGTGTACGCCTATTTAGAGTGCTAAGATGTTACGATGTTACAGAGGACTTATTATATTTCTTTGTTCCAACTTCCAAGTGGCCTATAGCCTACGTTAGTCATTAATAAATTATGTTAAAACATGTATAAATGACTCATTCTTGACAAAAGGCAAAAGAGCTGTGTGCTTGCGCATATTTGAATAATGTCAGGCTGTAAACGGGTTCGGGCTTTTAAAAAGCTGTCAGTCAAATTATACTTGTCGGGTTCGGGCCGAATTCTGTCTGGCTCGGGTCCTGTCGGGCCTAACTTTTAAGGCCCGATTACAGCTCTACTTCACATAAGCAATTTGGTTGTCTCGACAACAAATGCTAGACTAAGACACACTTTTCTCATCACCTCGAATGCAAAAAAAACATTAGCCTTTATAAATACAGTGCTGTATTATAAATACAGAAAACATGTACTTTTTCAATCAACACTTCTTTATTTACCTCAAGTCTGCAAACACGCTGAGATGTTTCAAACTGCTCGCCGCACTTCATTCACGAGAGAGGCGGGAGGATTAATACAGTTTGACTGACAGTTTAATGAGCCAATGGCGTCACGAGGTTTAGTGGCGGTGACGTCGCCTACTGACCCAGGATCAGTGATCCGTAGCAGTTATATTTCCGATTTGAGCTTAAAGTATAGAAAAATATATAGCTTTTAGCATTTGTTGACGCTACCGCGCTATTTGATCAAAATAAGAGCTTAGCTACTGAAAAGCTATTTGATTCAGAAAACAGCGACGCTACCACCACGCTACTGAGAAATGTAGTTAAGCTAGTAGCCTCACTACTTGTAGCGACGCTACTGCCCAACACTGCCGAGCAAGCTAGTTACATTCGGAAAGCAAAACATATGGAGCTGTAATCCATATTAGAAACTGCAGTGATATGTACTTCTTGGTACGTATTTCGCATATTGCAAAAAGGTTCTCACAGCAATGTTTTCGTCATTAGATCAGGTAGTACATAATGTTCTAAGATCATGGACTAAAATCGATTTTTTTGCTTCATAAGACCTTGATGTATCATGAGGAGCCATTTTTTTGACTCCCAGTGGCGATAGTTGTTCAATTGCCAAGGACCATGGTTTCAGCTAGAACTCTTTTTAACTCCTTTTTTTTAAATTAAAGAAAAATGTTCGCCTATATGTTGGATGGCCTTAGAACAGGGTTGCCAAGTCTATGGTTTTCCCGCAGAATCAGGCTACTTTAACACTGTTGCCACGAGTTGTTTTTCATGTCTGAGGGTTGAAGCGACCCCATAAATGTAATATTTAGCTCCTGGAATGCTAATTTTACCAGGGGAACCCCGCTACAAAAATTGTATTTTATCCCCGGAATGCGATTTTTACTGGGGAACCCACCTTGAAATGCAAATAGGCTTCTTTTGGGCTAGTTCTGAGTAGCAATTGGGAGGGTTTTGTTGTGAAAACCTGGCAACCCTTCCTTGGCAAATTAAGTCTATGGCAAATATATGGCAATCTTTGCCAAGACTATGGCAAATTTTTGAGTGAACTACCACTTATCAATAGGTGTGAAAATCTAAATTCTGACAAATTTCAAAACTCTCTCTCTCTCTCTCTCTCTCTCTCTATAAAGCCAGCAAATTAAAATGGAGCTTGCAATTTTGGGAATCATCTTATGAGCAGTCAACTAGTCAGCCATCAGCACACACTTTTTAACAAATAATTAAAGTTGTTAATATATTAAAATTATTCAATGTTTATTAGGATGGGATCTGAGAAATTCTCACTGCAAATCTGTGACATAAGGTGCGTTCATGCATATTAATGCAGTCGATAAAAGATGCAGCGATACAAAGAAAAAAAAAGAAAATGAATAGAGAAAAAAAAATAAATGTATTCACTTAGAAACCACATTTTCCAAGTCAAAGCAGGACTTGGTTTGAAATAGCCTGTTATATAATGATCATTTAAACTGGAAATAAATAAAACTTGGAAAAAGGAGAATTCAGACAAGTCAGATGTTTCAATATCTGTCTCTCTCTCATTTTGGAAGTTCTTCCTCCTGTGTTTTACAGCTGACACAGGCAGCTCGGCTCTGTTCTGGGAACTCGTAGGAAGAATGAACGCTTTGTGCCTCTTCAAAAGAGAATCGTGTTATTAGCACTGGAACACACGTACACGCACACAAATACACACGGCGCGAGATCTATCAGACTTTAACCTTTCATCATTCCCGCTCTAAACAAAGTTGCCGACTCCCACTCCGTGTTCAATCCTCACCGTTTCCACCCGCACCACCTCCTCCCCCTGTTCTTTTTCTCTACCTCATGTTCTGTAGAAAAACAAGATTAACAAGGCTAAAGTCTGGTCCACATCACAGCTTATTTAGGCCAAGAACACCCACCTAGACATCAACAGACTGTCTGGCTGAAAAGTAAGGTGACCAATCACAGTTCACTTTGATTTATTTGACATTTAGGTGTGGGATTGGATTGCCACTAAATGTCTTAAACAAAACTGAGTATCTTTCAAACATCTGATGACCTTATCCTTGTGATTTTGGCAAATCTACTGACTAATTCATTCTCAGAAGCATTCAGAGTTCTCTTCCTCACATCTCATTTTATTTAAATCACAAAATTTTTGCAAGCAAACAAGAATAAGATTCTGGCAAAGGGGTCCTTGAAGTTACTGCCCCCCAAAATGGGTTTGTTATCACAGAGAAACTCCTCACCTGCCATCAACTTCTTAGTATCCCTCCACTTTTCTCCACATCTGGCCCATCTGTCCACTCTGATGAGAAACCAGTCTGTCCCCATTTCATCTACAACAACAGAAGTAACAACAGCCTGAGTGTTCCAGCACAGCCAAAAAAAAAATCAAAATCTAGTGAATGACATTCAGATAGGCACAGAGAAAGAAGAAGAAGAAGAAGAAGAAGAAGAAGAAGAAGAAGACTCACATTTCTAAAGTTCTTTATATTATCGATGTAGGCATACAGGAATGTCATGCTACTAATACTTCTACTACTACTAATAGGATGAATATATGTATAAAGTAAATGAACATGCATAAATACATAAATAGACATACATTTGTAGAAAGCTACAGCCTGTGTCCTCGCTTTCATAGCAAATCACTTGAACGCATTGTTTTCACCCAAGTGTTTTCACTCTCGTTCCTTTCACTGAACAACCTGCTGGACAATAACCAATCTGGATTTGAAAGTGGCCATTCAACTGAAACCGCCTTGCTGTAAGTCTCTGAATCACTATATAGGGCAAGAGTCAAACCATCAGTTCTCATACTACTAGATTTATTTGCTGCTTTTGACACTGTTAATTATCAAGTCCTTCTGTCCACCCTGTCATCACCAGGCAACTCCAGTACTTCACTTCACTGGTTCAAGTCTTACCTCACTGATACCTCTTTATCACCAAGGCAGTTCAAGTGCTGGTTCAGAGTCAGAGCCTAGTTTTAAATCTATTCTTTGTCTTTTGACTCCGAAAGCACCAGCTCGGAACCAAAGTGGTTCGTAAGTAGCACCAAAACGTTGCTGGTCTAGAAGTAAGAACAGCTTGTGTCTGGGGCTGCGGGTGGGGTTACCGTGACCAACAAGACGATCAAAAACTTTTGACCGGGCTTTTTTTGAAATAGCAGCTAATCATGAATGCCGTGTTTGGATTCCGATGTAGGTTCGTGAAGCCATTGTTGATATTAGGCTTGTTTGGGATGTGTGCTGTGCGGGCCAGCGTGTGGCAATTCAGAAGCTTACACTTAAAGAGTCGTTTGCTCTCCAGTCACTCTGGATTGGTCTGTGTGGCGCTGATGCATCTCGAGCAAGCCTGCCGTGTTTGTGTTTGGAAAGGAAAGGATGTGTGGCCAAGTATGGTGTCCCATGCTTGGAATTTGTGCTCTGCATTTACCCATCCAAGTGCACACACAGCAGCGAGTAGTGAACAAATGCACACACGCCGTGAACACACATCTGGAGCAGTGGGTAGCCAATACTGCGGCACCCGGGGAAAAGTCAGGGGTTCGGTGCCTTGCTCAAGGGTCTCACCTCACTTGTGGTATTGAGGGTGGAAAGAGCGCTGGACATTTACTCCCCCAACCTGCAATCCCTGCCGGTACCAAGACTCGAATCTGCAACCTTTGGGTTACAAGTCTAACTCTCTAACCATTAGGCAATGACTGTCCCCATACCCCCTGTGCCAACCTGTTGGCGCTGCCATACTAGCGTTGCTGGGAAAGATGAGATATTGAGTGACGTAAGACCTGGCTCTGTGGTGGCTCTCTAGCCCATGGAAAAGCAAACTGGTTCTTAGAAGACCCACCAGTCAAACCAACTCCAAACCAGCAACAGCACTAGCTCTGAACTAGCAGCTGGTTCCTGCTGGTGAAAAAGGGTACAGGTAGGTCTTTCAGAGTTGCTTGGGGAGAAGAGGTATCCAAATTACATCAACTGTTCACTGGGGTTCCTCAGGGCTCAGTTCTTGGACCTCTCCTTTTCTCTATATACACTGCATCACTGGTACCCATCATATAGGCACATGGCTTTTTTTTTCTGCTATGCTGATGATATGTAGCCCTGTCTCTCAACCAGATGATCCAACCTGTGTGAATCTCAGATACCCCTTTTCCACCAAGGCAGTTTGAATGCTGGTTCGGAGCCGGAGCCAGAGCCTAGTTTCAAATCAGTTCTTTGTCTTTTGACATCTAAAGCACCAGCTCGGAAGTGGTTCGTAAGTAGCACTAAAACATTTCTGGTCTAGAGGTAAGAACTGCTTGCCTAAGGGGCTGGGGGCAGGGTTGCCATGACCAACAAGATGAACAGATACTTGGCTGGGCTTTTTTGGAAATAGCAGCTAAACATGAACACGTTTGATTCAAAATGTTTGGATGCTGATGTAGGTTTGCAAAGTCACTGTTGATATTAAGCTTGTTCGGGATGTATCGGCACTCTGTGGGCTGCTCAGTGTGTGACGTCGAAGTACCACGAGAGCAATTCAAAAGCTTAAAGAGTCATTTTCTCTCCAGTTGTGGTGCTTTGGTGTTGTGTGCCGGTTAGTCGGTGTGGCACCAATGCATCTCGAGCAAGCCTGGTGTGTTTGGCGCTGCCATACTAGCATTGCAGGGAAAGATGAGAAGTATTCAGGGACGTAAGACCTGGCTCTGTGGTGGCTCTCTAGCCTGTGGAAAAGCAAGCAAATCAACTCCAAACCAGCAATAGCACTAGCTCTGAACTAGCAATCAGTTTCTGCTGGTGGAAAACGGGCCAGGTAGGTCTTTCAGAGTTGCTTGGAGAAGAGAATCCAAATCACATCAACTGATCACTGGGGTTCCTAAGGGATCAGTTCTTGGACCAGGCACATGTTTTTTCCTACCATTGCTATGCTGAGGACATGCAGCTCTACCTCTCAACCAGATGATCCAACCTGTGTGGATTTCAGACTGTCTGATGGACATCTCAGCTTGGATGAAACATGACTTTGCTCAACCAGACAAAGATGGAGCTTCGCATATTCCCAGCCTCCCCATCAGTACAGCATCCGTTTACCATCCAGCTAGGTTCATTAACAATAATCTCATTTTGTTTGGCCAAGAATCTTGGGGTGATCCTTCATGACCAGCTGACCTTTAAAGCAACATGAACATGCTCTACACAACATTAGAAAGATCAGGCCCTTCCTAACAGAACATGCAATAAAGTTTCGTTCAGGCGCTCGTCATTTCTAGCCTGGACTATTGCAATGCTCTTCTGGCTGGACTTCCATCATGTGCAATCAGACCACTGCAAAATGATTGAGAATGCTGCAGCATGTCTTGCATTCAGTAAGGCCAAGAAAGTCCATGTCATGCCACTTCTCATCTACACTTGCTTCCATTTGTGGCTTGCATCAGAAAAGCCAAGGCCTCTGCACCCTCCTACCTCTGCTCACTCTTACAAGTCTACAGGACCTCCAGAAGCCTGCAGTCAGTAAATGAGCAATACCGCGTGATCTTATCGCAGAAAGGCACAAAATAACTCTCAAGGACGTTTTGTTTCACTGTTCCTGGAGGAATGACCTACCTAATTCCATGTGGACAGCTGAAGCTGAACTCTGTTTTCTGTCAACTATCTTATGATGAATCACTTGTTGTTTTCCTCAACCTTAAGTTGCTTAAAAAGCATCTGCCAAATGAATAAATGTAAATACACAAAAGCAGATAACAGGTTGAACTACAATATCCCTTTCATGTATATGATCTGAGAAGTCGGTGACTCATTTGGACTGACCAAATATAGACCAATGAAAGGGTCATTTCTGCTCACAGCATTTTAGACATTCACTTTTTTTTCTCCCACAGTGCCTAATTAATAAGGAGAAAAATCTGAGAAGCAGGAAACTCCAACAAAAGTCTCCATTTTAATCTTATTGCTGTCTAGGAGATCTCAACCATGTTGTTTCTTTTCTACAGGTTGACAATTTTCGACCCATCTAACAGTGGTTTATTGCACTGATTATGCCAGCAGGTTATATTTAACACATCTTGTCCTGTTAAGGAAGACTAAATGTCACACGGTCGACATATTTTATCCATGAAACGACCTGTTAAATCAGTCAGTCACCTTTATAAATGTATGCACATGCACACACATGAGATCACGCCTATGAAACCGATACTGCCGCTACACTTGGCGACAAAACCGAATCAGATTTATCAGCCAGAAACACAAATCTACTCCCTTAAACAGCTATTTATCTGGGTTCACAAGACATTTTTCCAGCATAAGCATTCTGTGGAGACACTTTCAGATCTGGGTTATTTTCCTCCAGTGTCAGGTACACTGCTTTCGGCCAGCAAATTAATTTAATGGCCTTTATCGTCTTCACATCGAACTCTCACCTTGTCGACCCTGCTCACACCAACACATCATTCTTGTGGTAACAAAAACACAACGGTGCACAACAATGGCACACCACAGCGCGTGAGCGCGAGCGCGTGAACGCGTGAACGGGCATCTGTGTCTTTTTGCGCATCTCATCGATACAATGTGACAATCTGACATTTTCTGCTCCATGTTCCATGCTGAAAAGGTAACTCACCGTGAGTGTGATCATCTCAGCTATTCAGCATTGCTTTAAAAAAAAGAAAAAAAAAAAAAAAACAGTGTTCAGCCGTTAACTCCCCCTCAACGACTGCACTTATATGTACCGATTTCATCTATGAAAAGCAGAAAAGCGACCGTAACGCAATCAGTCCCACATTTCTACGTGATTATGTTGCAGCCCCTTTAGATTCACTTTTGCAAGTCAATCTAACCTACTTTAGCCTTGCACTTATTTGAGTCGTGTCAGGGCTCAAATTTGACACTTGTGATGCAGAAAATGGCCTTTATGCTGTTTTTACACTCATATAAAAGCCATGAAGTAGGAACGTCGATTATAGCGCGGGGTCTCACACAACTGCAGCTCCGTGGACTCGGCAGGTGGGAGGCATTTCGCTGGCGCACACCAGGTGGGCAAAGATTTGTGCGTGGGGCTTTGGAAGGACTAATTAGTATGTACTGGGCAGGGGGCGAGGAGCCACAGGTGCTGTGAGAGTTGGGGACACATCCTGTCAACCCCTGCAACACTTTAATTAACACACACACACATACACTTAGACAAACAATCTGCACCATGCTAGCTACATGTCATGACTATTAGTAGTCAATCCACACGGTTTTGTTACAATATGGTGTGTGAGTGTAAACATATGTGATGTAAAAGGAGTTGTAGATGCGCATTATTTATTGTCTTTTTTAGCATATCTTGGCTGCATGATTGGTTATAACATCACAAAAAATAAACAGTATTTTCCCAAATCTCTCTATATAAATTGGATATACAAGTGTATACAACTTTATCCGCAAATGTATAGTATACTCAAGTAAAGCGATATATATAGCATATCTCAACTGCTTGATTGTTTACCCTGTTGCAAAATGTAAACTATACACACTAAACTCTATGCACAGCTGTATAGTTAAATATATAATATAGTCATGAAATATATCCAACTTTATCCGCATACATATATTTTTATCCATATACTTACATATAGCACTTCCTTTAGTAGTGTCAAACGATTAATCACAATTAATCGTGATTAATCGCATCCAAAATATACGTTTTTGTTTACATAATATATGTGTGTACTGTGTGTATTTATTATGTATATATTGTCACGGGATGGAGCAAAGCGACAGACACAGTGGGCGTGATGTCAGGCCACGGAGAGGCTTTTATTAAACAATGTAAACAAAAGTGTCCAAAAGGGGAAAATAAAAGTGTCCAAAAGAAACGGGATCTGGTGTCCTCGGCGTGAAGAGGTTCCGTGATGGAGGGGCAGTGTTCAGAGGGGAAGGGTCCAGGTAAGGGGCGGAATCCGGCGGCCGCACTTGCTCCCCGCTGGGGTCCGCGGCAATATGACGGGTAGCGGCTTCCTTTAGCGGCTTCATCCATTCTTTAGCGGCGGCACTTCCTCAGGCGGGTGAGAAGGCCCGGCATCCTGGCCCGCAGCCATTTCCATGCGGCTTGCACTCGGACCACTGGTCCGGCAGCTCGTTCATCCGGCGGCGTCCGTACCCTCGACACACCCTTCCTGGACCCACGAGGACACCAGCGTGCATGCACGGGGAAGAGACCGGTCTCCTGAGGAGAGGCGCGCTCGGCATTTTAACAGCGGCGGTGATGAGGCTTCATTCACATCAGGTGTGCCTCATCACACGCCGCCAGACCTGGATGTTTCGGCGCCCCTCCTCCTCCCACACGCCCACTCCCGTCGGGAGCCTGGTGAAGGGTGGCGATTACCGACGGGGTGAAACTGATAAGTAGGGGGGAGGCAGCCGACTCGTCACAATATAAATACACACACATGCATGTACAGTGCACAGCATAAATGAGTACACCCACTCTGAATAAATATAAAAGGTGTAGTTTCTTAATGATCAATAAAAGACAAGATGGCAAAATTGAATTAAGAAAACAATTAAGTATACGCCAATATGTTCTGTAAAATAAGTAAACTAGCCAATTTTGTTTAAATGAAGGGTTGCAGAAATGAGTACACCCTAGATTTAATTCGGCAAATACATAATATTCTAGTACTTAGTATGTCCTCCAGAATTTTAAGTACACTTCTCTGACCCTCCTTGGCACTGAGTGTACAAGTTCATGACAAATTGTCACACATGTCCAGTTTAACTCCTGGAGGACGACCTCCTTAAATGCCCTGGTCTTTAATGGGGAGTGTTGCTCTACAGAATCCCCCACAGCTGCTCAAGAGTGTTGAGACTGGGTGAAATACATGTCCACTAAAGGATTTTCATGTCAGAAGAATACATATCATCACTGTCATGTTGAAAAAAATGGCCAGCAACTCAGGGAATGAGGAGAGGGTAGCATCTTCTGTTTCAAGTTTTTGTATTACATCACTTACATCACAGTGGTGTGTGAATTCGTGAAATTGCTGATAAAGCACTCATACACTCAAACTCCCTCACACCTTTAGCACTCATACATCCCTGTGTAAGGGCTTTATTACCACTGAACATCACTTTGGGAACTAGGCACTTCTCACTGTACTCCTCCTCTAGCAACACCATAACATTTTGGATGCTTTTAGATCTGAAATGACTGACTTAATCTCATAAAAGAAGAGGTCTATATTATATACTATAGAGGTCCCAGAAGTATATATTTTGTAAATATGGGCCTTGGAAAAGGTTACATGAGTTTATTGTGCTTTGGCTGCAGTAGGTAGTTACGATGTGGATAAACAACCATGTATGTTATTTCTGCAGACTACATCTTACTCTGTGAGACAAAGTGCCATTGTTTTTCATAGCTTTTGCCAGCTCTGAGACACTTTCTTGGTGTTTCTCATGCTCTTTCTTTAGCATAAACTCACTCATCACTAAATGAAAGCTTAAAGTGAAGACCTAATTATTTCAGGGGCCTTTTCAGTTCATTGTTTTTGAATTTCTGTTATTTTTGCTATATTTTCACACTTAAAACAATAATTTGGAATTGTCCTCTTTTATGCTAAGAAATAAATCTCCTGACAGTTCTCTCTCAAGTGGTTTCATTGTCATTAAGTCTGAGAATGATTCAGTGGGCTATTTAACACTTTTAAGTCAAGAAATGCCTTATCTTCAACAGCTTTGGTTCAACATACCTACCTGTTGATCAAAACTTGCCTTAAAGTTACATTAGAAATTTTTATTTAGCTTTATTTAGTAACTTTCAGGAGGGTGTACTCATTTTTGCAACACAACATTTTATCACTTTAATAAGAAAATCGTATTTTCCTGAATAATTTTAACATTCTTCTTAGGTAACTGATCAAGCAAATTTGCTGGAATATTATATCTCTAAAGAACTCTAACATGTCTTCTAAGTAAAGTATGTTTCAGAGGGGTGTATACGTTCTTATGCTGTGCACTGTGTATATATATATATATATATATATATAAGAAATATGTTATGTTTACACACATTATGTTATCAAAAACTTATTTCACTTATTTTGGATGCAATTCATTGTGATTAATTGTTTGACAGCACTACTTTCTACTTGATTGTTTATATCTTAAACAAGAACAAGAACAAGAACAACAACAACAACAACAAAAGTTGTATATATAAGCAGTTTGGGAAGAGTTACTTTTAAAAGAAATGGATTACAATATTGTGTTACTCCCTAAAAAAAAAAGGTTAATAAATACAAACAAAACAACTGGCATTACTTGGAAAAATAACTCAGATATTTTCTTGTAAATTAAAAAAGTAATGCATTATTTTACGTTACTTGAAAAAAGTAATCTGATTACGTAACTCGGGTTACTTGTAATGCGTTACCACCAACACTATATATAATTACTGTAAATGCAACTATATCCATAAATAACAGCATACTTACTTTACATAAAGCAGAATGTATTAAATAGCAAATCTCAGCTGTATGATTGTATTATATTTGCAAAATGTAAATAAATTTTTGCCTTGCTATGTATTTAAAGTTGGACACTGTACAGTACATCCAACTTTACACACATACATACAGTGCTTAAGTAAAGCAATATACTATATATAGCAAATATTATCTGCTAAATTGTTTACATCATAGCAAAATGTAAACTGTATAACAGTCCAGCTTTAATCTGCTAGGTGTGTCTGTTGGCATGAAGATGTAAAGATATCATAAACAATAACATCACAATTTTCTGTAAAGCTGCTTTAAAACCATGTGTAGTGTAAGAAGTGCTATATTAATAAACTTGAAATGGACTTTATCAAGAGCCCAGCACATAGACAGTGTGCGTGTGCTTGTGTGTGTGTGTGTGTCCGTATGGTCGCAGCTGTGGCAGGGTAAAGGTGCGTTGTTTTCGGCCTCTCCAGCTAATTTGATCTCAGGTCTAGTGAGAAGCAGAACTAACGGCGTTAACCGTCAAACAGAGCCGTATCAAATTATTTGTGTCTCTTTTTACACTCACACAGACAGTCATGAACCAGACTAGCACTGCAGATTCTAGAAAACTTGTTTAGCGTGAACTTCAGAATGTCATACAAATAGAAGGTAGGTTTGATTAAATGACCACTTTTATAAACAGTAATGTGTTGCACAGTGCCTCAACTGAAATAGCTGGGTTAGCTAGCTAGCCAAATTAGCTATCTGTTTACCTCAGATTAATGTTCTGTTTTTTCAAAAAAGTGCAGCTTTCAAACAGTCATTTCATCGACTGAATGAATACACTGCTAACTTTAGTCAGTGTCTGAACGAGTTTTACTGAATGAAATAATTGAAATCAAGAGCTTCATCTGTTATCTTGACGTATTTAGTTAGTTATTTGATACACTGCGCTTATCGCAGCACATTGTGTAATTGCCTTAGAATTTGGCCAACGGGGACACAATCAGGAATTCATATTAAGAAAGTAAATAGAGTCAATTTTGATTTCTTGATTGTTTGACCTTTCAAATTTAGTCGTTTCAATCACAGATCATCTTTCTGATGGGTCAGAGTGTACTATGTCATCCGTGAAGATTCTGATCACATTACAGTTACACAATAAAAATGGCTTTTCCTCTAGAGTTTCTCTCTTTTTTTACTCTCTTTTTGCTTTCTATCTCTCATTCTGGGTTCGTCCTGTTCCCCTTCATCATTCCCCCTTAAACCTTTTTTTTTTCTACACCTTCATTGTTGTCTTCATTTCCTCTTTGTGTCTTAACCAATCCTGTTTACTCCTTTGGCTTTATTAAAATGTCTTGCCTTTTGAGCCATGAATTGCAAACTGTATATATATTCTAAATAACATTAATTCTTTCTTTCTTTCTTTCTGTTCTAAGCAGAAATCCAACAATATGTAGTGAGATTTATGGATCATTATGACTTTAATGAGCCAGTTCTTTAACAAACCAACCAAAATGAATGAGAAAATGCTACCATTTTACATTCCTATGGTTTGACGTAGGGGAAAAAAGGGGATAAAAAGTTATTAGTTTGGATCTAACTAAATACATAACAGAATTTAATATACAATTAAATAAACAAATAGTTTACAGTTAGAAACAGTTATTCTTAAGTACTTAATAAGTCATCAGTGGAACCATTAAACAACCAAAACTATAAAGTGAAATCTGAATCTAAACCAAAATTATTCTCATTCTTGAGATTTCGACCTAATGTCCCCTTCTCTTACCTTCTCTCTGTCAGGTGTTAGAAGTATAATCAGGCTTTAATGATCTCTGTCTGTCTAGATTACTGGAGGTGATTCTCCGTAATGATCAAATGTTAGAGATCTGTTCTCTAAGGTTCATCGTGTGACACTTAACTACTGATTTGGACCAATGATGAATCGCACAATCAGAGAACACGACACACTTGCACATTAATGAAGGTGCATACATTGGCTATGTTCAAGAAAAAGCGTACTACTTTTTGAAAACTAATCAGTATACAATAGTTTTTGTTCATTAATGAAACAATAAGCACTATGCAGTAGTGCGCTACATTGTCACATCACATGACCTCAATACATTGCATGTGTAATTAAGAACTGCTTCAAAAGGTCATCTTGGAGATAAATATGCTAATTTTGCATTTTAAATGCAAATGTGAGTAATTTAGGTTTTTATTATTTAATCAATTTGTTACAAATAATTACTTTTTTTTGGCAGTCAAGAAAGAGATGTTACAAATTCTGGCTGGTATTATTTCTTCATTCGTATAGTTCATCCGCAAATGTTAAATACATACAGAGATATGATGTATTTTATCTATACGTCTATATCAGGGATGTTTCCACCAAGGAGGCCAGGCGGGCAGTGCCTTCTCAAAAAAGTGAATGAGAAAATAACCCATATCACCAGTGGTGGTTCTGGTGTGGGCCACTTGTGATTTTAGGGGGTAGACTTTAACATTTATCTTAACGTACTTTCAGAGTTATATCAAGTCATTTTTCACTGTCATGTATCACTCTGCAATCTCTAGAAGCTTAGGAGAGTGAACCAACTGCAGGGTAAGGCTAAAAGTAGCGTAATATAACATCTTTTTAGGCCAGATATGGGTGATTTTGTATTTAACGTGATCAGAGTTTAATAAAAGCATTGTGAGTTATTTAAACAGCAAGTAAATAATATACAAAAAGCGAGTAAAGAACATTATCACTTTAAACACTCTGAAAATAACTCCTGTTATAATGACTAAAGCTGTCTACACTGTGAAATGAATTACTTACATCATACATACATCTGTTGTTTATAACAGATTTCATGAGATTGCAGAATTCAGTCTATATTGTCGCAATGAACAAAACTCCAGCATTTGAATGACTAATCTGAATGCTTCTGATTGGCTATTGCATTCATGAGCTCAGCAGAATCATGTGTGATTGGTTTTAATGCGCGACACCTTAAAAACATGTTCAAAGAAATATGATGCAACACTAACAGTTCTAAATGTAACGCCACAATCAACACTTTACATTGCAAACGGAGCTTCTGAAAATCTTTTTTTAAAAAAAAAGGTTAGGTTTCAGTGACCTGATACTGCATTTATGTGTATGGACGACTGGCCAAACCGCATAGAAAAAGCTACGGCTTTAAAAATACCCGTGTTCATGTGGAGAGAGCTAATTATTTTCATTACATTTAATCGGTTTGAACAAAAACGGCAGCTGGGGTGAATAAAAAAGCAAATTCGCTCTTTGAAAAATAGAAATACATTGATTACATCAGTTACCCTTGAAAATACTCAAGAAAAACCAGGCATTTGCAATAAAGCTGCAATCACTAATTGCCAGTTCTTGACCAAAGAAGGTCAAGAGAGTCATATTGACTCTCACACAACACAGACTGTTGCACTACACCTTGGACTACATTTCCCATGCTCCACTTCTCTGATTACGCACACAGCTACAGCCAATCACACACAGTATAAATACGAGGCCGGCCCTATCATTCAGTGCTGAGCAGAGTATGTGAGCGGAGTGGAGTGGAGCGGTGTGATTTTTAATGGAGTGAGGAGCAGAAATTTTAAAAGTCGGAGCGTTGTGGTTTTTACTTGCTCCAAGAACGCTCCACTACCGCTCCATCACGAGTACAATTCATGACAAAGACCCATAATATAACTGCATATATAGCAAGAATTCACGTGTTAAACATAGCCTATTTAGCTAGCTTGATAGAGATGGATCACTCAAATCAGAAAGAATGTGAAAACTAGGATGACAGCAATGGCCGTGAGCAGAAATTTATAGTTTTCAATTAATTAGTTTGTTCTTTCAAGATACTGAATATTTTCAAGTGAAAGCGTGATTTAAACAAGTACAACACTTATTCACACGCAACTGCTCTCTCAGTAATGCATTCAAACAAATGTAAACTTACTGTGGTACTTCATCTGTATATCCGATTTCGAATGAGAAGAAATCTATAAGAAATGCAGCGATCTGTACGTAAAATAACTGACGAAATGTGTTGTTATTATTATTATTATTTTTATCACAAACATTTGCACTGCAAAAAGCAGCAATTATACCTTTTAATGCTGACAACCATGTTAGCTTGACATGAGGAAAAAAGTTTGCGCACTAGTGTTCCAATAAGCCACTTTAAAACTATACTTTTGTTTTATTTCTGTTATTTTCTTCTTTTGATATACGTTATGAACAGAACTGTGGTATTTAAACATACTGATATAGTTTAGACGCGGAGCGGTGTTTCTGGTATCAGTGAGCGAGGAGTGGAGCAGGAGCGGGAAACGGTGAACCCGGAGCGGAGCTGGAGCAGAGCGGTTATAAAATGCTCGGAGCGTGGAGGGGAAATTGTTGTCGCTCCACTCCGCTCACATACTCTGGTGCTGAGTATTGTACAGCGTTTATAACGCATTCTATGGTAGCTACTTTATGGAGCCAATTCCAAGTTTCCTGAGTCTAGTTTAATCTTGTTTCTAGTCTAGTCATACGTGTCTTGATCCTAGCCTGGTTATCTCATTTTGTCTGCCTTCAGCCTGCCCTGGATTTATCACCTGTTGTAGATTTAACCCTTTGCTCTTGCCGTTTCGGACTCTGTTCGCTCCTCGTTGGACTATTGACTGTCAGTTTGAAATACCCTATTGCCTTGCCCCCTGGATTATGTTCCCCATTGATTGACCCTTGCCTGTCCTTGTCCCATGTCTTGCCCTGTATTATATCTGTTTGCCGGTGTTCAACACTTGCCTGTGTTATGACTATGTCTTTGCTTAATAAAAGCTTGCATAAGGATCCACTCGCTCCACGTCTCATTTGCTCCGTAATAGATACTTAGCCTACTGTTTGCCGTCTATTTGTAATGTTATTATCTTCAATGTATTTTAGAATATATTAAATAAATAGTATATAACCAAACCTTTGCTTTTTAGTTACCTTACATTATGCAAGTTAGCCATAATAAGCATTTTTTTTTTTTAAATGTATGAAAGGGTTAATTCATCCAAAAATTAAAATTCTGTCATTAGTTACTTACCCTCATGTCATTTCAAACCTGTAACACCTTCCAACCTGATCTCTTGGCAATTCGTACATATTTTATGAGGTGGCTAATTTGTGCGAATCGTGAGATCGTAAGAAGTTTTTTTTGGTAAATCGTATCAATTTTATGTGTTTTCTAATTCGTATGAATTTGTAAAATGACCTACCCCCTAAATCTACCCGTCACTGGGGTCTAGACAAATCTTACAAAATCAAATGAGTGAGGTCGTACAAATGTGACCCTGGATCACAAAACCAGTCATAAGTGTCAATTTTTTTGAAACTGAGATTTAGACATTATCTGAAAGCTGAATAAATAAGCTTTCAGTTGATGTTGGGATAGGATAATATTTGGCTGAGATACAACTATTTGAAAATATGAAATCTGAGGGTGCCAAAAAAAAAAAAAAAATCAAAATATTGAGAAAATTGCTTTAAATTGTACAAATGAAATTCTTAACAATGCATGTTACTAATCAAAAATGAAGTTTTAATATCTTTATGGTAGAAAAATTGACAAAAATATCTCCATGGAACATGATCTTTATTTAATATCTCGATTGTATGATTTTTGACATAAAAGAAAAAAAATCATACAATCATACAATGTATTTTTGGCTATTGCTACAAATATACCCATGCTACTTAAGACTGGTTTTGTGGTCCAGGGTCACAAATTCGTACAAATTGGTTGTGAGATGCTGAGTGCTGGACCTTCATTTGTCTTCGGAACACAAGTTAAGTTCATTTTGAGTCTGGTGATTTATATAAGCATTTATTCACAATTAGAAAATATTATCATATCAACGCAAAGCTGATCGGTCTTCATTCGCTCTGGGACTGTGCGTGTTTGAGAAAGCATATGTTTCTGAATATGAACACAGTGGCATCCTAACATACTCTTCTTACAACATATCCCAACTAAGCCTGTGACAAGCAATTTGTCTGTCCAAAATGAATGTAAAACCACTGTGCAACATGACACAATCTCAAGTAATCAGGAAATACTTGATGTTTAATATACAGCTATGTGGAGAGAGTTTGAACCAATGGCATTTCACAGTGGGAGGGGCTATCCCTGAGTTAAAGGGATAGTTCACCCAAAAATGAAAATTCTGTCATTACTAACTTTTATGTTGTTCCAAACCAGTAAGACCTCCGTTCATCTTAAGAACACAAATTATGTTTAATGGAATTTGAGAGCTGTCTGAGCCTCCATAGACAGCAAAACAACTGACACATTCAAGGCCCAGAAAGGTAGTAAGGACAGTGGTTCAACCATAATGATACTAAGCTAAGAGAATACGTTTCGTGCACAAAGAAAACAAAAACAATGACTTTATTCAACAATTTCTTCTTTTCCGTGTCAGTCTTCGATGATGATTTCACATGGAGTATTTTAATGATGTCCTTACTACCTTTCTGGTCCTTAACCGTGTCAGTTGTGTTGCTGTCTATGCAGGGTCAGAAAGCTCTCGGATTTCATCAAAAATAATTGACGTTCTTAAGATGAAAGAAGGTCTTACGGGTTTGGAACGACATGAGGGTGAACTACATCTTTAAGTCAGGGGCAGCTCCGCCCATTGTGAAATGCCATTGGTTCAAACTTTCTCTCCACATAGCTGTATATTAAACATCAAGTATTTCTCGATAGCTTGTGATTGTGTCATGTTGCACAGTAGTTCTGCGTTCAGTGTGGACAGACAAATTGCTTGTCACATCGGGCCTAGTTAGGATATGTTGTAAGACTACTACATTAGGATGCCACTGCGAACACAGCCACTGTGTTCATATTCAGAGAAATATGCTTTCTCAAACATGCACAGACAAGTCCCAGAGCGAATGAAGACCGATCAGCTTTGCGTTGATATGATCATATTTTCTAATTGTGAATAAATGCTTATATAAATCACCAGACTCGGTGCTCTACTTCAGCGTGTAAAAGGCTGGCATAGGAACAGATTGTGTCTTTATGCACGTCTGATAGGCTGTCATAATTCATCCACCAGCCTCTAACACCTCCATAACTCGAACAGCATCAGACGCGGGTGTCTCGCAGACAAAGCTATCGTCTTAAGAGCTCACATCACTCACTTTAACAACCGGCTGATGCTTCGCGCTCCCTGTGGTTATGATATGGTCGCTGGGAGGGGGTGAGGAATTCTTCTCATATAAACACTGTGACGGCGCGCCGCTTTGGGAACGACCTGGCGTTGCAGAGGAATTAACCGCCTGTGTGTCGGTTTGTCATCTCCCAAATGCCATCACACTTAAGAGCACAGAAGGGGGTTGGGGGCCTGCCTGATATCTAGGAAAAAAGCAGCCGGATAATCCTAATGAAAGAGAGATAGAGGACCGAACATTTGTCTCTAGATTTGGCAGATGATGAGTGTGATTTTAATGGCACGGGGAATTAGACGCGTTAGGATTGATAAAGCCATAAGAGCCTCTTAATATAGTACATCTGTTTTGTGTCCGTATCTTCCCGCTGGACAACTACAATGTCCGTGTAATGTAATCACCAGACAATGGTTACTAAATTACTCTATATGCTTTAAACATTAATCAGTGAAAGCCATTGAGACACTCATATTGGGCCTCATTTATGAAACACAAGCGGAACGAATTTCAGTGTAATCGTTCGTAAAAGCATTCTTGGGTAAACTGTGACTTTTTATTCAATACAAATGGTTTGTGGTGCCCTTCAGTGTAACACTATGCTTTATAACTATTTTTTAATTATGCAAGAATTTGATTATTTGATAATTAGAGCTGGAGAAAAATTTAACTGAACTGCAGAAACGCTAAGAGATGACTAAATGGTATAAATTATATCAATTTTAACCTTTTAAATGCATTTTCTTTGTGCATTTTAACTTGAAATTTTCAGTATGTGTCAGCTGCCTATATGCGTACCTGTACTTTATTTATTGTTTCTGTATGTAATGCATGGCATTTAGCTCAACTGTTTTTTAGGATTACATTTATGGCTTATTCTACAATAAATCATTAATCAATGTCTGATCTCCTTGTATTTTTATTCTTTTTAATGAATGTAATAAAAATGCAAATTAATTCAAATTACTCCATAATGGCAAATAATGGGAAATAATCAGGACAGTTAACTTCAGAGATTAATTAGTTTCGTGAAGCAGTCAGATCAGTGCATTCAATGTTTCTGAAAGATAAACGGCAATTAAACACAAGAAGGTAAACCTGCTGCTACATGTGGAGCCAAACCTTCCTCAAGTCCATGTAAAAGATGCTTATTTTCTTGAGTTTGTAAGAATCAAGAAGATTCCAAAGAACATACAATCAAAGAATGATGGAAACCCCTAAGAATTTTTGCTATTTTCCATGTGCTATTTTCCACCTAATCAACCTCGTAATACAGTCATGGCCAAAAATATCAGCACCCTTGAAATTCTGTCAAAAAAAATCCAACATTTTTCTTGGAAAATTGTTCCAATTGCAAATGTTTTGGTATTCACTGCAACAACACACACACACACACACACAAAAAAAAACAGAGAAGAAAAGTCAAACTTTATAAAATTTCACACAGACCTCAAAAATGGACTGGACAAAATGATTGGCACCTTGTCAAAATTGTAAGAAATAATGGCTTTTCAAGCATGTGATGCTCCTGTAATTTGTATTTAGATACACCTGTGGAAAGTAACAGGTGTGGGCAATATAGTAATCACACTTGCAACCAGTTAAAATGTAGAAAAGTTGACGCAACCTTTATGCTGTGTGTCACACTGAGCATGGAGAAAAGAAAGAGTTGTCTGAGAAAAAAATTGTAGAAAAGCATTGACAATCTCAAGGCTACAAGTCCATCTCCAGAGATCTTAATGTTCCTGTGTCCACTGTGCACAATATCATCAAGAGGTTTACAGCCCACGGCACTGTAGCTAACCTCCCTGGATGTGGACGGAAGAGCAAAATTAATGAAAAAATACAACAAAGCATTGTTCGAATGGTGGATAAAGAACCCCGATTAACAAAACAAATTCAAGCTGATCTGCAGACAACAGTGTCAGCTCGCACTATGCTAAGCTATGGTAGGACACCCAGGAGGACACCACTGCTGACACAAAGGCATAAAAAAGCAAGACTGGAGTTTGCCAAAATGTATGTTACAAAACCACAATCCTTCTGGGAGAACATACTGTGGACAGATGAGACAAAAATAAAGGTTTTTGGTAAAGGACATCGTGGCACTGTTTACAGAAAAAGAAATGAGGCCTTCAAAGAAAAGTAAAATAAAATAAAACAAAATAAAATATGCGAGTACTAAAACATTTGCAACCGTAAAATTTTCTGAGAGAAGGGTTGCATTTTCTGACAGAATTGCAACAGTTTTGCTTTTGGCCATGACTCTATAGGGCCTCAGTTTGGTTTCAATTAATTCCTGTGAGGCAGTTCCTGAAATGTTTGGTGGTTTAACATTATTGTTCAGAAAGAAAAACATCAGTTCACTCTCAGATATCCAATAAAAACCATGAAACCTGTTTAAATGTATTCTGCTTTGGATCTTTCAACAAGAGATTAAAGAAGAATACTAGAACTGGTTCAGATGCAGAAAAATCATTGAACATAAACAGTCAGAAATACTCAGAGTACATTAAGGTTCCCACATACTTCAAGTGAAGAACTAGCAGCTGTGTTGTCATTCTGAAACAAATTCTGGCCAAAACTAAAATGTTTGTATTTCAGGTTTGAAACAGCTCTGCAGTGCTGAATTATGTTCTGTTTGTTTTCTTTACACAAGTAAAAACATTGGAGATCTGTTTAATTAAAAATCAAGTTGTAATCATTATTCAAATTATAATTCAACTGCTCTTTTCTCACTGTAGTCATTTTTGTAGTGTATTTGTATAGTATCAGCTTTTTTGTTTCAATATTCTGAGTGTAAAATTTAGAAGAACTTCACTGGAGTATATCAAGTCCTTTAAATCAATACTTTAGAAAAACACTCAACTAGAGACTTGACTGAACTTTTGCTCCTGAGACACATCTATTCAGCCAAGCATTATCATATTAACACCATAAAATCCAAAAAAAACAATGCCAAAATCAATTGCAAAATGACTGAAGATGTTTTTGATATGTCCAGTATCAACTTCATCACGCAACAACATATGACTCTTACAACCAAAAATCATCAAGCTATTTCACTGGGTCTTTAAAGGTACATATAACCTACATTTTAATACATTTGTAACAAGTTCTGTAATTTTGTAAACTGAAAAACAGTTATATCCATCCTCACTCACCCTTGTTGGTGATACTGTTATGCTACTGTCTGGAAATAACAACTAAGTAAACCTGAGTGAGATTTACACAGTACGGTTTAATAGAACTTGAAGGAAACAACTTAACATTGCTTCTTGACATGCACTTACTAAATTAAAGTAAATGTCTTGACAGAACTAAAAATGTCAGGTTGCCATGACTTTAAATCTACCCCATTTAGCAATTTAGACTAAGCAAGTCTAAGAAGATTCCATCAAAAAAACACTCATTTGACAAATAAAATATACCTCACTCATAAATTACCTTAAAATGCCAAATACAGACATTAAGGCTTGAGGTAAATAACAACTTACGAGTCAACTAACAGGTGTGATTCTGACATCACAGTTCAAAAATGTAAAGGGATACATCATCCAAAAATGAAACTTCTGCCATTAAATTCTCACCCTTGTGTTGTTCCAAATCTGGAAGACCTTTGTTCATCTTCAGAACACAAATCAAGATATATTTGATTTGAAATCCGAGAGGTTTCTGACCTTGCAACACAACTACTACGTTCAAGGTCCAGAAAGGTAGTAAGGACATCAATAAAATAGTCCATGTGACTTGTGTGATCTCATAACTTCATAAAATAAAGGTTGCACCACTGATGTCCAATGGACTATTTTATCAAGTCCTTACCGCCTTTCTGGGACTTGAACATGTCAGTTGCTCTGCTGTATATGCAGGATCAGAAAGCTCTCGGATTTCAACAAAAATATCTTAATTTGTGTTTCGAAGATGAATGATAGTCTTACAGGTTTGGAACGACATGAGGGTGAGTAATTAATGGCAGAATTTTCATTTTTGGGTGAACTATCCCTATTGTGCCAGTAAAATTAACAACAAAAGTGTTAACTAAACTAGCAAATGGTCAAATAATGTAAACCATTGCATTGGAAATGCATTTAAACCAAGATTTTTCTAATTAAAACAACAGAATAAGAACAAGTAGAATAAGAATAACTTACCAATCAAATGAAATCAGTATTAACAAAATTAATTTGTACTACAGAAGTTTGTACAGAAGAACACAAAAGTGGCTTGTAGGTGCATTTTCATATGTTTAATGAGGCTTAGAGTGCAATCAAATTCATAAATTCATGTAGATAATGTTTTAAATGTAAGATTTTGAATATAAAAATATTAAATGATTTAAATAACTGACATGATACTTTAAAAATGAAACTAAAACTGCCAGTAGGTGGCGGCAAGCCACTGATTTAATTACTGAATCATTCATTCGATTTGTTCGAACGGCTGATTCATTTCTGGAATAAAGCAGGGACTGGGACTCACTAGATTCGTTTAAAAATGTGAATTCATTCATAAACTAAACACCACTGTGTTTGAATGGAGATGCACAGCGGCTCAGTTGTGACTTGTTTCAAACAATTTTTACGACAAAATAGAGCAAAATCAGGCTGTAGTATTATAGTCAGTCAATGTAACTCAATTTTAACTTGTTTATTTAACTGGTGCATTGAAGCAATATCTCATTTACAAACTCCCTTAAAAAAAAAATTGTAAAAGCTGTTTCTCATCTTAGTTCATTGTGATCTCACGAAGTTCCATTACAATCAACGAAGCTCCCGACACTGCAAAATGAATCTGTTATTTACACTCTCTCTACACTTTGTTTATGAAATGATTCGTGAGATATGTCTGTAATACATAACTCAATGCTGCAAAAACATGTAGAAACCTTTGAAGCTCCCCTCAGCACAAACATAAATATGCTTATCAGGTCAGTCACATTTTTTCATAGTCACGCAGTCGCAAATGCGACTGAAATGATCGCACTGCAGAGCCTTGATACTCATCCCCAGCGCATGTTGGGAATGAAAAAATGGGTATAATGTAAAAGAAACCTACATTGAGGTACATTACTTAGTGGATTGAGAGGAACAAAAACGCATTATTTACTTGATATAAAAAAAAAAAAAAAACATTTTTACAGTGCACTGATTGTAAGTTATGTGAAAACCAGTTTAACGTAATAGGTTGTATTAGCTGTTTTTGTGAGAAATCTCCCAGCTTTGCAGCGCAAATCTAATTTCCTCTCCATCTGTAACACACGGCCTAATTACGTCAGTACGAGTTAAATAGACCCATCAAAATTACAGAATACTAAATTGGGATCATCCCTCCCAAACATGCTCTATATCCATTTTGTTTTTCAAAAGCAGTAGAGGGAGAGAGTGACTTCAAATTAAATAGCCTGTTGGATCAGCCGAGATCCAATTTAGGCCTGACAATAATGGGCTGGCTTGCTTAACTAGAAATCAAACATCATTGGCAAGTTCATCAGGACCGGTATTGACTGAAACGACGTCATCGAAGGAAAAGAAGGAAGCATAACAGGATTAACGACTGAACATCGGAACCCAGAGCGACTGCTTACTAAACACGCTCCTTAATCCCGGCAGCCACACTTTCCCCGTAACCCATTTGTGAATCTATCGGTCTCTTTCTCTGCCTCTCATTCAACGGCTCTCTCCGATAGACTTCCCACAACATCGCCGTCTCTCTCTCTCTCTCTTTCTGTTTCCGCCGGTTTCCATGCATCCCTAAGCCTCTGCAGATGTTGCTTGCTCCGTGAATAGACCTTTTGCTCATGGCTGAGTTGGAATATGGCAGGGTTTGCTTAATCTACTTTGCCTTAATCCCTGTGGCCCGGACCCGTTTCGCCCAGTGTCTTACCGCTTCCTTCGAAATGAGACGCGCACACACATTTTGACATCAATAATAATAAATGAGTTTTCTTTCCCAGGCAGCGTTTGGGGACATTGGAGCCGGTGAGTGGCGCGTTGGCATGTGTGGACAGGTTTTAGTATGGTAAATAGGTGGTGAATGCTGCACAAGCATGAGAAGAGAGTCTGTTTCCGCCTCGGGGGCTTTGAGATATGATGCGATTCGTTTCCGCGGTCCTTCCGTGCGAATGGAAGGTAAGCCGACTGGATCTGCAGAGAAAATGCCAGTACCACCCGCACAGGGATTTGGGTGCCAACAAAGGATGCTGGGAGAAAAAGACAGGAACTATGAAGGGTAGAACGAACAGGAGAAATCAAGGCAGATCCTTTCAATCCTTGCATCGAAGATGCTTAGATCTATCTATCTATCTATCTATCTATCTATCTGTCTGTCTATACTAATTCCAACCAAAATATTAAATAATATATACTGTGCAACAGGATCAGTCAGAGGTGTATTAATGCACCTACTGATTATTATGTGCTTAAGATAATTGGCAATGTTACGCATTGCTGTGTTGTGTTTCATTTAAATGAAAATACCACCATCTGCTGCCAGTGTGGCCCCAACTGGGTCAGCCAATAATATCTCTTATTGATCATTTCATAATCGTTGCCTCGACAATCATCGCAGAGCGAAAAAAACAACAACATCAGGAAGGTCTTTTTGGGTTACAATTACACATTTTCTATTTTAATTCGGGTTGTTGCTAGCTCTCCAGTTTAACATAGTTAGGAAATGATTTAAACAGCAAGGGAAACAATGCAGAAGTCTTCTGTTGACCTTGTTACTCTCAGAACGTGCAGCCGCCCACTCAGAGCCACCGAATAAACATGTTATTCAAACACGGTCTAAACATGCGCAAACATGTTATTTGAAAAGGGGCAAAAATGAGCCGTACTGAAGGCTATGCCTGTTGAATTGTCATATATATTTATAACTGTAATGACAGGAGAATCAATCCTCTCTGAAAACTGTCAACAAACACCGAAGGACAATGAAAAAAAAAAAAAACAGTAAATTATGTTAAAACGACCGTTTCTGTTTTGAAACTGTAGGAATATATTGAACAAACAAACAGACTCATACATGATATTCATTACCACAAAAACACTACTTTACTTTGGTAGCACTTTACAATAAAGTTCACTAGTAAACGCCTTTAAGAATGAACAGTACTTCTACAGCATCTTAGTTAATGTCAGCATTTACTAATGCATTATTAAAATCACAAGTTGTGTTTGTTAACATTAGTTAATGCACTGTAAACTAACATGCACTAACAATGAACGACTATTTTTATTAACATTAACAAAGATGAATAAATAGTGTGATAAATGTATCGTTCATTGCTTGTTCATGTTAGTTAATAAATTAATGTTAACAAATGACACTTTGTAAAGTGTTACCACTTTGGTAGATACTAATGTTCTGTCTTTTTGTAGCATTAGCAGTGCGTTTACACTGCTATTAACAAAACATGTCAGCAGCCACTTTCGTTTTATGTAAAACAGAAAAAACAGAAATTCTCCTTTTGTGTTTCGTGGATTTAAATAGTACAGATTTGGAATAACACAAAAGTGTTTTTAGCCTTTTTTTTTAAAGGAGTAGCCAAAAAAAGAAAAAATATGTTGTTCCAAATTTGGATTGCTTTCTTATTATCAGGCAAGTAACTTAAAATGTTCCTTACAGTATTGATTTTATCTAAGTATTTTATTATCATTTTGCAATATGACTGAATCAATCTGAATACATTAGTAACAGTATTTGTTTTTTATTGGATTAGATTAAACCGAAACAGATCCAAAGTCCATATGAACCACAAGTTGTGACTAACTTTAATACAACTCTCAAAAAAAAAGGAGCAAAAAGCTGTTACTGGGGTGGTACCTTTTCAAAAGATACACATTTGTACCATATTTATCCCTAGAGGGTACATATTATCTTAAAAGTATACTTTAGGACCTAAATGGTACATTTTAGCACTAAAATGGTGCAATTTAGTACCTTTTAAAAGGGTTCCATGTCCATGTCTTTCTTTCGTGAGTCGAAAACAAATGAAGGTTTTTGGACTTCAATGGGAGCCAACTGGTTGAAGGTCCAAACTGCAGTTTCAGCGGCGCTTTTAAGGGGTCCACACGATCCCAGCTAAGGAATAAGGGTCTTATGTAGTGAAACGACTGGTCATTTTCTAAAAATAAATACATAAATAAAAAACTTGGAAAGGTCACATGTGACGTAGGTGGAAGTATCAACCCAGTGTTTACAAAGCAAACATGCAAAGAAAGTCAAACGCCCTTTATCAAAAAAAAGGTAAAACAACGACGTTGGATGATTTAGAAGTTGAAGGAGAAAATAAGATTTTCGGCCTACATGACCTTGATGAAGAACTAACGTGTGACCTTTCTAATGTGATTATGTTAATGCGTGAAGTCATAGTCACGCATCACAGAGCTAGTGCAAGATGAAAATTTGTGGTTAATCAGTATATAAATTTTACTTTTAAAAAAAAAAAAATGAATAAATACTCTTTGTTCGCTAGATACGACCCATTTTCCTTGGCTGGGATCGTGTAGAGCCTTTTGAAGCTGCACTGAAACTGCAATTTGGAATTTCAACTTGCTGATCCTGCATATAGTCTACTATATGGAGAAAAATTCAGGAATGTTTTCCTCGAAAACCTTTCTTTTCGACTGAAGAAAGACAGACATGAACATTCTGGATGACATTGGGGTGAGTAAATTATCAGGAAATTTCAATTCAGGAGTGAACTAATCCTTTAAAGGGGTGCTATTATGTTTTTTTCACTTTTTAAATTTTAGTCAGTGTGTGGTGTGTATCTTTGGGCATAAAAAAGATCTACAAAGTTACAAATCTCAAAATCCACTCCAAAGGGAGATATTTGGTTTTGTAAAAATCTCTTTTCCAGAACTACAACGAACGGCTTTTGTTTTGATGTCACAGTGTGGTCCATTAGAATATGATTAAATTAAATCCCTACGGAAATTCGAATTGTTGGGGGGGATTAGCCAAACTTTAGCGATGCAACACAGAGAGCCACTTTAACGAGCCGCAGCGCGGTGGGTATAAACACAAGCATTGACTAGAGTGGCCGCTTCAGAGCCGTAACACGCCGCAGACGTGTGCAGTTTGTGGCAAGAGATTTATTCATCATACAGTGTAAATAGCTTGACTTATAACGCAAGTGTTTTTTAAAATGCATAAACTTGGACTAGAATAGGCTAGGCTGATCAGTAATGATGTTTTATGATAATGTTAGGCTGCTTTTAGCCTTATGCTGGAGCTGGTTTCGGGCAATGAAACCAAGTATGTAAAATAATTTAATAAATTAGCACGATAATATCATGTGTCGGTCTCACAGGCTGAGGATAGGACTCAACACTACTGTAGCATATTATTTACTCACACTCCATGCATCCTAGGTGTATACGACTTCCTTCTTTCAGACGAATGCAATCGGAGTCTAATAAAGTCTAATAAAGTGTGTCCATCCATAATAAAAAGTGTCTTACACGCCTCCCGGGGGTCTCCTGTAGCGAATCAATGCGTTTTTGTAAGAAAAATATCCATATTTAAAGGGGTCATCAGATGCTAAGTTTACTTTAACATGTTGTTTGAACATTAATGTGTGTTGGCAGTGTATGTACAAATCTACCATATAATGATAAAAATCCATGCAGTGGTTTTTAATTAATCTGTAAAAATAATATCCCCTTTTTTAAATCGAGCCATTCTCAGATGCCTGTCGTTGTGGCGTCACACCCACAGAGGCCGCTTCCACAATAGTTGATTGACATGAGCTTTATACCTAAGATCAGTTGTAACAGTCCAACCTCCATGTTTTGATGCTGGAGCAGGGATGTAAGTTAGACAAGAATTGAGCGATTGAGGTGCTGCGTTGCTGGATGTAATAATGAACGTAGTGGTCGTCATTTACTCCCGACATCTGAGCCTCTGAAGATGCAGTGGATTAGGTTTGTTTGTGAAGGGAATGCACGCAAATTATTCGTGATCCAGCTTCACTTACAGCAGAAGTGAGTATAAGGGGTTTTTATAAATCTTTGCGATCGCCTTTCGTAATAATGTGCTAGTTAGCAAGATCAGCGGCTAAAGTAAACAGGCTCGTCACTCCACAGAGAGAAGAGAAGGGCGGGGCGAGCAGAGCTCATTTGCATTTAAAGCAGCCTCGACCTGAACGGGATGATTTTTGCAGAGCTGATTTCGGAAAGGTAAAAAGAGTGTTGTTTTACACTACCATTGAGAATGTTTAACCAAAGTATATTATAGACTTTTCATTAAGACCCTAAAGAATCATATCAACTTGTGGAAAATGGGCATCCGATGACCCCTTTAAAATGTAAGATGCACTATTAATCTAGCTTGCGCTAACTGCTTTGACGAGGGGCGTGGCAGTACTGCAACACCGTCTAAGCTGTTCGCCAATCGCAACGCACTGGGACAGCTAACCAATCATAACACATTTCCTTTTTTCGAAGGCTGGCCTTCATTAAACCCGGAACTAATTAAGCTATTTGTGCTAGGCGGGGGAGAAAGGTATTGTAATAATGTAAATCATGTGGAAAAAAAGGGGATTTTCGAACCACCAAGCATGAGAGCATGTTCTAGTACACCCCTAAAACAAAATCAAGACTTTGAAAAAGAGCATAATAGGACCCCTTTAAGAATCTTCAACCCAAGTGGTGAAATTGACATCAACGGAGAAGGAATGCTATTGTGAAGACAAACATTTTTTTTTAAATTGTTGGTAATGTGTGCTAACAAAGTAAATAGACTTTAAAATAACAACTCCATGTTGCCAGTCATTACATAAACTTTCTTTTAAACGTAAAATTGCTTTTTCTTTAGTAGCCTTTTAACATCTGTGCTGTTATATTTTGCAGGTCTCTCATGAATAACTGAAGTGTGTTGATTGTTGTGCATGTTGCCGTTTAACTCCCTTTAGATGACTTAAAACTGAACTCTCAGCGTCTGCTCTTGAATATTTCAGTGTTATTATATAGTGACAATCAAAATGCAAATCTAAATGCATCAGCCTGGGGTCACGGTAATAATATACCTAACAAGATGACCTGAAAATGTCCTATTCATCACCTGCCCACACACACACACTCGCTCGCTCACACACTCCCATAGAATTATCAAAAGTAATTCATCTGCCGTAATTGATCTTCAATCTAATTACAGTCTGACAGCACATAATAATCTAAGGTGAGTGTAGAGAGAGGCTGAACACTTACCAAAGTGAACTTTTGTACAGTGCCTTAAAATAGTATATAACATATACTTCATGCGCTCTGAGGTCGCTAAGCAACCGTACCGCAACGGGGGAGGCATCATGCTGTCCGTACAAGTGTGATGAAGGAAGCCAGGAATGTGTATTATAAGTTTAAAACTATTACAGTCACAGGTTACTCACAACCTTTTGCCAAAACACTGTGTCCTTTTTTATCCATATAATAAAACTAATACTAGTACTAATACTGTTTGAAACATTATAAACAGCAAATGTTATGAAATGCTATGAATTCTCAAATTCATCGTACATTTCAATTCAACTTCATTCAAACAGACTAGAAACAGAACTGAATAAAAACAGTTGAAAAATTGTACGTTACATAAGCAGATGTTTATGTATTTTTCTGTTTGTTTATGATCCCACCAGTGAAATCAGAGAGAAAGCACTGAAATCATAAGGAAATAAAAAGAAACGCTATAAAGGGAAGTTACCTAATGCCAAGACGACCCACGATGCATCACGACTGCCCGAGTGACTGAATTATGAAGCTCTGATGTAAAGCTGACTGTATTACAGCGTGAAGATATGCCATGCTTTATTATATATAGATCAAAGCTAATGTGCATATATTTTTAGATGTGGATTGATTTCAGGAATTTTAATGATGTCTGATTCATCGTCACTGGTTTAACAACATAATTCACTTTTTTTTGTAGTAAAACTGCTGGTTATTAAAGTTTTCAATGTCAGGTATATAAAGTGCTTCAAATGATTTAATTATTCCAATTTCGCTGTTAAGATTATTATTAATTGTAGTAGTAATGGATTAATTTATTCCCAATATTATATTGTTCCCATCTATGGAAGCCTGTTTCCGACAATGAAAAAAAAGGTTGTTGCGTCTTTTTCTCTCAGAATTGCATGGATATAAACTCACAATTGCGAGAAATACAGTGAGAATTACGCGATAAAGACCTCAATATTCCGCAATTTCTCAATATTTCTTTCGAGTTTTTATCTCGCAATTCTGGCTTTTTGTCTCAGAATTTTAAGATACTGTATAAACTAGCAATTGCAAGATATATAGTCCAATTTTGAGGTGAAAAAAGACTGATATGTTTTCAAAATTGCAAGTTTATGTCTATATAATTCTGACTTAACTCCCAATGCATTATAAATTCAGAATGGCAAGATATAACTTCTCAAATTCTGAGAAAAAAAGTTGCAATTGCGAGATATAAAGTTGCAATTTTGAGAAAAAAAAATAGATTTGAGTTTATATCTCCCAATTCTGACTTTATAAATTGGCAAAAAAAAAGAGAAATAACAGAATTGGGAGTTCGTATCACACAGTTCTGAAAACAAACAAACAAAGAAAGTCATAATTGTAAGCTGTAAACTTGCGATTGCGAAAAAAAAAAAAAAAGTGAGAAGAAATTGTCAGAAAATTTTCAGAAAGTCACAATTACCTTTTTTATTTTTTATTCAGTGGCAGAAACAGGCTTCCATAGCCATCTCACAGTTATAATCCAAAACAATGCTTTCTATTTCACTCATAGTTGAATCTTAAAAATCAATTTAAGAATCAGTTCAGCTGAATCATTAAAACTCAATATAAAATATACAATATATATGGCTATATGTAAACTAAATTTCGTACAAACTCACTTGAACAATTTTGTACAAATTGTCTAGACACCATTAATGGGTAGGTTTAGGTCATTCGTACAAATTCATACGAATAAAATATACAAGTATACGTACGATTTAGCAAAAACTGGCCACCTCATAAAATCCGTATGATTGCCATGAGATCAGGTTGCATGGTAACACTTTATTTTGATAGTCCACTTTAAACATTCTACTAAAAGTAAGTAACTTTGCAACTGCATGTCAACTAGTCATTAGAGTATTAGTAGACTGTCTGCTTAATATCTTCTAACACTCTTCTAAACTTTGCAAGTATACGTCTACTTATTCTACTAAACCTAAACCTAACCTAACCTTATAGTTAATAGAATGCCTAAAGTGGACTATCAAAACAAAGTGTAACCGGTTGCACTATTTAGATGTAAATAACGTAAAAATATGTGCCTTTTAGCATCTGTACCTTGGTTTTTAGCTTTTGTACCTTTTTATACCACTGGTATTGCCTCAGTGACAGCTTTGTGCCTTTTGTTTATTAGTTTGTTTTCTCTAAAAGTGTAGCATCTCAAAGTAAAAGAGTATTGTAAAAAGTGATGTTTTTTTTTATATTGTTGGAGGGGATGGGCTGGAATAGAATAGATAGAAAAAAAAAGTGCCAAAAGTTATCACACTTTAATAAAAAATAATAAAAATTTACATTTTTCTTTGTGATAATTTGCACTGAAATAGTGCACATAAAACCAGAAAAGTGTGTTAAGGTAGTGTCTTTGACTTTACACAGACAGGCATGCTGCAAAGAAGAAATAAACTGGTGCTCTTGAGGCAGCAAAAAACACACATGGTGCCTCCAAGAGTGCATCCAACACACTTAAGGACAGTTCCAACAAAAGAGAGCAGAAAGGTGGACATTTACTGACAAAGCGGAATTACATTGTCAAGAGGGACATGCCAGAGAGAGAGAGACAGTGTGTGTGAGTGAGTGAGTGTGTGAGAGAGAGAGGAAGGGCATGAGACAGGCAGAGAGAAAGACTGCAAGGGACTCTGGATCTGACAGGTGGTGACGGACGACCCTTCTGGGGGTGTTGTGTGCGTGCATGCGTGTGTGTGTGTGTGTGTGTGTGTGTGTGGCAGATGGAGTGAAGGGACAGGATGTGTCTTCAGAGCAGAGCTGCCAGCACCACAGGGAGCAGGACTCAAGACATGTACATGTGGTTGTGCGAGAAAGAGAAAGATTGGAAATGGAACCATTAATGTTCATTAAAACAGAATATGTCTGAAACAAAAACTTTTAATTCATCATAACAATAAAGTTGAACCACTGATGTCACACTTGTGACTATTTTAACAATGTCCTTACTACTTTTTTGGGTCTTGAACATAGTAGCTGCATTGCTGTCTATGCAGGGTCAGAAAGATCTCAAATTTCATTGAAAATATCTTAATTTGTGTTCCGAAGATGAACAAAGGTCTTACGGGTTTGGAACGACATGAGGGGTGAGAAATGTTTGGGTGAACTATCCCTAATGCAGGTCATATTTCTGTGGCAGTTGCATCACCAACCAGTTTTCTCAACAACTCTCTGCCATTGGTCAGTCAAACAGATTAAAACACCCCAAATGCACACCATTGGTCAAGCCAGTGTTGCTTTGTCAGATTGGTTGGTATCGCCAGTGTTGCTTTGTCAGATTGGTTGGTATCTTCAAACAAACAGAGTAATGTTTTTCTAAAGTGTTTATACTTGTCAGGGAACTCATTCTTTGATCCTCAGTTTTGTTTAGTCAGCACAACACCAGGAAAGTGATTATACTAGAAGTTTCAAAAGATTATTTCTTTAGAAGTTTGAATCTCTTTGTTTTAGATTTGCTCATATATAAAAAAAAATAATAATAATAATAAAAAGTCTGCTTGATTAATTAATTATAAGCCATCTGGTCAGTAAGTTTAGTTTATGTACGTGCCCAAGCCAAATTCCACATGTATTTGGCACATGAGATAATTAATTTTGAACTAATTTCGAACTTTTATTTCAAAAGAATCATTTTTAATCAGCATAATCAACATCATGTTACATGTACATGCACAAATTATGCATAATTACATGCAACTAGCCCTTAACCAAACCCTCATCCCAAGTACATATCATTAATTAATATTACTCAGTACTTCAATGTTACACTGTAACAAGAAGGCTGTAAAATATAGTGTAACACATCTTTTACATTTGTAATATAATGTAACTATAATTGTTACTAGACCACAACAGAGATATATTAAGAGCAAACAGACTTTTGCTGAAGTCTGTTGCTTCTCCAATGTTTCTCCTGAGAAAGGACACTATCAGTCTCAACCGTGGCTGCTTTTACCTTTCAAATTGCACAAAATGAAATTGCGAATTAAAAATATGCCATTGAAACATGTCAATAGGTGCATTTCCATTACAGATTTGTGCAAAACTCTTGAAATGATGGTGTTAACATAAACCAATGTTATGCGACTAAAACATATTTTTTTCCTCTCACGATAAGTCATGATGACCAATTAGGTAGGTTTATGTATATCGCAGCCACTGCACTACCCATTATTTTTAATTGAATGAGACGTAGACATTATTTTTAGCAAGAGCTGCTTCTGGAGCGCTTCTGATACCGTATGTGCCATAATGTGCTGCAGACGTGTACAGTGTAAATGAGGTGTTATTCAAGCATTATTGTCAAGGAAAGCCTCTTATACTTATGAGTGGCCACGTATGAAGTGTTTCTTGGAGGTTATAGTACATTAAAGAATGATCATGTGACTACATACGCCAAGTGAGCTATAAATAAAAAAAAAAAAAAGTTTCCATTGCAGTTTTGCGAAATATTCCTTTTTCGAATTGCTTGAAAAACCGCCTCATGTGAGCGTAAAAACTTGTTTACGATATATAGAGTTTTTGGGAAATTGACGTGTTTCCATTGGGTGTATTTTCAAATCGCACAATTTGAAGGGCAATGGAAACACGGTTTATTTTGCAAAAACTCCAATAAAGTTTTTATACTCGCATGAGGTGGTTTTTTAGGCTGTTAAAAAAGGAATATTTCGCAAAACTGCAATAGAATTTTGTTTGTTTTGTTCCACATTTATAGGTCACCTGGCATACGTAAAAGTCACAAGATCATTCTTTAATGTACTATACCCTCCAAGAAACCCCTCATACATGGCCACTCTCATTAACGTTCAGATACACATTACGGGTCTGACACAGCCACCGTAGCTGATCGCGGTCGCTTTAGTCAGTTCTTGTGTTTATACCAGCCACACTGCGACATGTTTCAGAAGCGGCTCAGAAGCGGCCCAAAAGCGGCTCTTCATGCTATTTTGCTAAAGATATAGCCCTTAAATGCATGAATGTTTCGCCAATCACTATTACATATTCAGGTCTTTAGCAACCCGGACCCATATATCCAGCACAGATGGACCTTTAACTGCTCTCTTGATGTTTTAAGAACAATTACAGAAGAATAAAACAAAGCATATGCTGTTACCTTTTGAAACATAGAAAGGTTTAATTTGAGCAGATGATTGTACCATCGTCATCGTCAAAGTGCACTTCAGCATCTGCCTCACATTCGCGGTCTCAACCATATTCGCAAAACTATCGTTTTCAATTCCTTCAAAATCAATAGTTTGATCGCTGGCAGCTCATTCACCACATCCACCACCAAATGACAGTGACATTTATATTTTATGGCATACAGTAATTGCTCTGCAGTATAGCCATTCAAACTTGTTCAATTTTTGCAGATGATATTCTTTTGGTTTATGTCTTTGGTAATTATGAGTGAAACATTACATCATTATTTGTATTAAACAGTGCCACCTCGAGGAATAAAATTGAATTGCATGTACTGAGTCATCAGATATTTGAATACTTTTGCGCAGAAAACTTATACACACCTCGGGTCTCTAGCAACCCTATATACTTTTTATTAAAAAAATAAGAAGAAGAAAACAGACATTCTTTTAAATTTTATATTTTTTTTTCTTGCTATATGGTTTATAATGAATAGATTGAGGAATACTAATAAAGTTGATGTCTAACTTTAAAAAAAGTAGTAGGGAGAGGGTTGTGAATGATGTCCCAGGTTGCTAAAGACCCAAGGCATGCATTTAAGGGTTAAAAACAGTGGCTAATGCAGTGGCTGCGATATACTTAAACTTACCAACATCCGTCACCATGAAAAAAATAAGTTTTAGGCTATGTTTACACGACAACGATGTAGGCAAAAACTGAAAAGTTTTTCCCTTGCGCTTTTAAAAAGTTTCAAGTATCCACGACAACGTTTTTAAAACAATTCGCATTTACACATATCCGCGCAAACTATCAAAAACGCTGTATTACGTATGCCAGGCCAGTAGTTGGCGCTGTAACCTTGCTAGAAAACACTACCTGTAGGGAAGTAAAATTCGACACATATTACGCACGTGTATGACGTCACCCTTTTCAAAGATTCTCGTATTGGTTTTCTGTTTTCAAAATTATGCGTTTTCAGTCCCCAAAACATCATTGTCATGTAAACGAACAGGCAAAGCGCATAAAAACTTTCCCGTTTCTTGCTGAAAACGTCATTTCGCAATTTTATTTTTACTTTTTTTATTGGGATTTATAAAATATTGCAAAAGGTTTGCGCAACTCTGTAATAGAAACGCAGCTAGTGTCTCAAACCATGCTTAGATTTGGCTGTATGAAAAATATATCATATTAAGGGTCTTCTCATAATTTTTATAATATTAACTTTAAAGCTGTATTCTCATTAAACGTCCACAAGTGACTCATTTGTGCCGATTTCAGGTAATTTAAGGACATCTGAAACAAAGTTGAAACAGAAAATAAAAGTCTACTAATCTATGAAAGAGCAACCTATAAACCGTCCAATTTTCCACTGGGAAGACACTTCTTGAAATATACTGTACAAAGATCAAAATGTCATTAACTGACAAAACGGCTGCAGTGTGTGTGGCATGCTCTCTGTAGCTCCACATTAAATATAGATCAGTGGAGCATGACTTCAGAACAATAACACTAATAAAAGACAGTTATTACAGCCATTTATTTGAGCACACTAAAACAATGAATCTGTGGCTCAGTCTGTCGTAATAGACACTACAGTATTCTCTTTTTATCTTTTTTTTCTCTCTCAAAAGAACAAAACAGCAGGGAATTATTAGAAAACGGAGGGAGTGTAAAGAAGGGTTAATACATGAAGTTAAACGCAAAAAAGAAATAAAGAGACAAAACAAGAGACACTAACTTCAACCAAGAGCCACCAGGAAATCCACCTGACAGTTGCCATGGCAACATAGGTGAAGATGGGCCAGACGCCAGGCCCGTGGAGCGTCTCTTAATTGGAAGGCTTTTAGCCTTGGCTCTCTAACGCACAAACACACGCATCGTCTGTATCCTGCACATCCTCCTATATCCTCACACACATAGAATATATATGAGCACTAATATCAAAATGAGGTTAAATGAACTGGACAGAGAGAAATGTATGAACATGCATTTGAACATGCATTTGAACATGGTTTTGTACTTGATGTCCGAAAAAAACTTTAATTGCTGTAAAATGAACAGGGGAAAAAAATGAATGGACTTTAATGGACTATTCCTTTAAACTTCACTTTTCATCCCACACTCTTTTATGTTCACTTTCACCCCATATTTGTTGCATACACACACAAATTGTTGCTCTACAAGACTAAATCCCTTTCATCATTTACTAAAGATTCAGTGATTCATATTTGCAAGGTTATTAATAGTTTTGAAAGTGTTTGTTAGTTTAGCTTGTTTGTAACAGCGTAAACGGGGTACATATTACCATGTCTGTTTTTCACAGCAGTAATAGCCACTCTTTGATCTGTGTGTACCAAGCAACAAGCGAACAGCCTGGCTCAGTGCCGCATTCATTTAGAACTAGATCATTTGTATGAGAAAATAGTTTGTTTTTAGTCTACATCTCCACAGGTTTGTTTACAGTATGCAGCAATTGTGAGAGATCTTCAGGTTTGGGGGTGGGGAACGCCTACGGCAAAGTTATCATCTGCCCGTGTTTCAGTATTTTTATTTTAATACTAGAGTTTTCTTTCAGTTTAACTGTTAGGAGTTTTAACTACTCCTAACCCTAACCGATAAAAACCTGTGCGGGACGTTATTTTCCACTTTTCAATTCCTTCATTTTTATTAAAAAATAAATGCCTTTCTGATACCATATGTGATGTAAAAAGGGAAATGGTGGATTCAAACTCAGGCTGATCATGTGAAAAACATATATATATATATATATATATATATATATATATATGTATTATTTCAAATTATTAAACGGATGCCACTTTGGGACAGTAAAGCCCTCCCTACACCTACCCCTAACCCTAACCGATAAACACCAGTGAGGCACATTATTTTGCACTTTTTAATTATTTCCTTCATTTTTATTGAAAATAAATGCCTTTCCGATGTAATATGTGATGTAAAAAGGGAGAAGAACAACTTCTGCAAAAAGCGGATTCGAACTTGGGTCAATCGCATCAAAAATACATTCGCAACATGATTTACTACCTACGCCACTAGAGCTCTTGCTTAACGGGATTCTTTTGCAATGTTGTCTAACCTTACCACGTGTTGGTGGGCGGAGTTAGGGTATATATAGCCTCTGCCAACAAGGCAGGCTATCTGCGCTTAGTGTAAATAGACACTCCGAGTCATTTTAATCATAGCTACTCTTTGGAAGTACAGTATGTGACTTTTAAATCCACCATTTTTGTTCTTAGACAATCAGTTCTGTTCACAACTGTTTTTGAACCAATCATCAATTTTTAAATGATTAACCACTGCAGAGAGGAAAATGACATCACAACAGTGATGATCAGCTAATGTGTATATTATTTGTTCACCCAACAGATCCATTTTTGCAAAGATTTGTTCAAAAACTGAGCCGGTCATGGCAGAAACGGCACAAATGCACACAAATGCCTAAACCCAGCAGTGTGTCTGCAACATCTCTGTGGGCACAAAAGGTAAACCGTAGACCTCTGAAACAGGCTCAGCAAAGAGAAACAGCACTGTGGGAGGTGCTGATGGCAACGTTGTGTGAACGTTATCCGCTCTGTGTGAGTCTATTACTGATATATTGATAGAACGTTGCCATCCCAGCAGGGAATTTATAGGACAATGTTGGGAAAACGTTATCTGTGAAGTGGAGAGTTTAGCATGCCATTGAGGCAGAAACACGCACGTCTCAAAACACTCCGAGTGAGAGGGGAAACCAGAGAAAGAGGAAGGATGGCAGAAGGTGAAAACTGTTTCGGAAGGAATCCAGATAAGAACTGGGTGAGTGTACACACAAAAGCTCCAATGACCTTGGTCCCAACATTTTACTAGTGGACTACTGAGAGTGTGAGGGCATTGCGAAACTGGCTAGAGCAAGTGAGACAAGTCCAAGAACCAAATGTTACAGCCTTGTCCCTTTTTTTCTGTTTGTGTTTCTTTTTGTAAGAGTTCCAGGGTAGACACACCTCCATGGTGGGTGGGATAGCTATCCTGGGAAGGAGCAACACCTATGGCACCCTATTTAAGAAGCTCCTGGATTTTGCCTTACTAGCTCTCATTTTTGTTTCTTTGTTTGAAGAGTGAGATTTGGGGGGTTTTGTTCTCATCTTGCTTCCACATCTCCATAGTTTTTTTTTAAATCCCATTTCCAACCACTTATTGATTTGTTCTTGTGTTGATTTCTCTAAACTTGTTTTGCTTTAAATAACTTATTTATCTTTATTGAAACCAGTTTTGTTAAGTGTCCTTTTTATGTTGTAATTTTGAGCCAGATCGTAACACAAACTGGGGGCTCGCCCGGGATCAATAGTTTACTTTGCGCCTGCGTTGTTGTACGTGGACTGTTTGCGTACAGCCTGGTTTTTGTGATCGCTCGGATGTCCACGGACACTTCTGACGACAAAAAATTGTTGCTAAAGTATACTTCGGGCCTTATATGACCTGCAGCAATCCTGAACACCTTAACCCTTACTTTGGTAGCTGAAATCAGTTGTGCTTGCTGGGTGA
Organism: Labeo catla; assembly: GCA_012976165.1. Taxonomy (NCBI): domain Eukaryota; kingdom Metazoa; phylum Chordata; class Actinopteri; order Cypriniformes; family Cyprinidae; genus Labeo; species Labeo catla. The sequence continues at coordinate 125,069 of VONZ01001013.1, read as the reverse complement.
AATATTGGCCAGTTTCTGGCAGTCTGGTTTCTACCTGAATTGGACTTCGTACATCTTTAGTATGAGGGAAAATATGCTGATTATTATTGTGAAGCTATCTGGTCAAATGGTCATTACAGGTAATGAATCACAGAATCCTATATATACGAAAAGATGGTGGATTTCATGCAAACCCACGCTGACAATTTGGTCTGCAGAGTTCTGGTTAAAGAGTCTTGGAAGTTTCCGCCTCACCAATCACAGAAAAGATCTCAACTTTCCTCTCTGACATGTTGGCTCGCTTGACATGCCTACTCATTAACTAAATCTGAACCTTCCACCTAGATAAGACCTCCCTCACTCAACTGTTCTCTATTTTGGTGGATGGCTATGCAATGGTCTAGATGATCTGCTTGCGAACAGGATACGACAACTTTATATTCAGAGTATATATTCACTGACAGTGACAACCTCTCATGGGCACTGAACTTCTCCTTATTAACTTCTTCCTAAGGTGAGCGCTGGTCTCCAAACCCCCATCCTCTCCAACTTCTACAGGTGTGTCATAGAGCTTCCCGAATTGCTCCATTACTGTCTGTACAGGAACAGCGTTACCCTCAGATAGAAAGGGCCTGGAGCAGTTCATCAATGGGGACTGTCTTCCAACTGTCATGGATGTCTGCTCTGAGAAGAAGGCCTGAGTGTACTACGGAACAACTTGGTCTCATTGTATAACTTGGGAAAAAAAATTCAGAATTAGCAAAGGATAACAGATTGTCATTAAAAAGAATAAGCCTTAGTCAAACCCTGTGTCAAAGTTTTAACAACAACATGTTAAATGTACACATTTATTTACTTATTTTTGCATTTGGCTTTCTATGCTCACAACCCACAAGTCGGCATAAACCATGCATTACGTATTGAGAGGATCCAGGGTTTTAATTCTTCAGAGTAATAGTAACCAGCACAGTCTACAGAATAAATTGACACAAAAAAGGGAGAGGTGAGGTCAGTTTGTACTAAAAATAAAATATAAGGGAGCAAAAGAGGTTGATGCAGAAGGGCAGAAATTTACTGTGATTTCTCGTGGGAGATAACATTTTGTAGGAAACTAGAACGCAGCAGCGAGATGGCATTTGAGCAGAGCTCTGAGAATTATGGTCAGGTGGTCAGAGAGTAAATGGATGGACAGAGATGTTTCATGGTGAGATGTCAAAGCAAAGCCTTTTTAAAGAGAGAATGTTTTTATTTTTATTTTTGTATCTCTTACCACCGAAAGTGAGATTGATGGTGAAAATAGACCAAATGATACTCAATTATGGTTTCAGTGAGATAATCATTGAGAGCATATTTAACAAGCTAGAACCAGTAAGAAGACATTAATCATGGCATGGAAAACAGTGTAATAGAAACTAGAAGAGAAGCAATAATGAGTAGGACACTGGTGAGAGAACTGGAACATTAAAAACAAGTTAAAAACATATGTTCTATAGAGTGTGAGTTTGTATAGTGTGAAATAAATCTGTACGTACTACATCTTCCACATTGCCATGTGACTTACAGCATCAGCTGCATTGCTTTATTGTCATTGACAACTCCATTTCTGTGGCCTCGTGGGATAGTAAAGTGCCCATCGGATGCACACTTCGAAATTAGATGCGCCATTATTTTGATGATGTGAAATGGTATCACACTGTGAGTGATCGGTGCTACCTGTTGCTATTTTTACCATAACACAACTTGGAAAATAAAATACTGATATGACCACAGCTACTGAAAAAACTTACAGGTGGCAATGGATATAAGCGTAGGCTTAAACCAAAATGCCATACCATGGATAGTCTAAACTCCTTCAGTAGCTGCGGCATCATTACAAACGCCAGCAAGTTTATATCCTGCCAAGATGGCATCTAACGTTTCTCGTCTCCGGCACTCTTTCAGCAGCTTATGGTCTACTAAAAGCCTCAAAGGCATCAGGGCTAAAGTGGAGAGAACAAAGATGCGGGTCTTTAAGAAGTTTTATTTATCCACAGGCATCTTCCCATTCTTTTCTCCTCTTCTTATTGCTAGGAAACCAATGAAGACTTACATCACTTCTCTTGTTGCTCTTCGACTGAAAATTACAACTGAAAGCCGCAAAATGTGGCATCGTATCAGTATTTTATTTTCTGAGTGGTGTTGTGGTAAAAAATAGTAATAGGTAGTGCCAGTAGTTCACTGAGTGCAGCCATTTCACGTCATTGAAATAATGTATAAAATTTCGAATGTGTTTGTTTTCCGAATGCGAAAATGCAGAAAATCAAACTGAATTTTTTTATGATGGACGAATGTTTCAGAGGCAGTGTGTAAACATGATTGACACAGTGTGAGACAGACTGTGAGTATTTATTTTTTAACGTGTGAAAATTTCAGATGAGAATTTTGGACTGTGCGCAAAGACCTTAAGAGACATCATTTATGTTATATTAGGCCATACAAGTCTTAATACCCAGGTACAGGTACCTACTGTTTTACGAAAATTATGAATTTGGACATTTTACTCATTTAACATATTGTTTTTTATCTACTATTTAGAAGATAAGTTGGTGGGGGAATTAGTGAGAGGGTGGAGCACAGCACCGGTGAGTGGGAGGAACAATGATGAAAGGGCGAGATACTTGTGAAGGGCCAATGAATGGGTAAGAAGGTAGAGCAAAGCATAAGTGAATGGTGGAGCAATGGTGAGTGGGCAGGACAGGTAAAAGTGGGTGGAGCATCAAGTGGTTGAGTAGATGACACTATCAACTGCATTTGGTGGCAACTGTCTAATCCTGGGTTTCTCAAATCTGGCTCTTGAGGTCCACTTTCCTCCAAAGTTTAGCTCCAACCCTAATCAAACATACCTGAACAAGCTAACCAATGTCTTTAGGATCACTAGAAAGCTACAGACAGGTGAGTTTGATCAAGGTTGGAGCTAAACTCTACAGGAAAGTGGACCTCAAGGGACAGAGCTGAGAATGCCTAGTCTAATCATTCTCCTCACAAATCACCAATGCAATCACTGGCAATTTTTGAGTTTTAATCAATCAATTCTTTTAATAATTACAGAAATGCAGCACAAACTTTTTTAAATCACCTGATTAATGTTAATGCAGTTTATTATTTTTTGGACTGAAGTCCATAATAGTAATCACGCAAACCTAGATCTGAGCCAAGACCGTCTGGATGAACAGTAATGGAGAGGAAGACGCAAGAGCAGTGCATTCAAGATTTTTTGGAACAGACTGGCATATCGAACGAAATGAGAGCTGTCGAATGGAATCTGTCAAAAACAAGCAGACACAAGCCAGGTTTTCTAAGACAAGAGTCACATGGAGGCATTGGCAGGAACAGAAGGGATTAAAAGCAAAACTCACAAACTTCATTTGAAATTTTCAGTGAGACACAAAGCAATATTTCCCTGAAACACAAAGCGATACATAACCATTAAAAATACAGTATATGAGCTATGAGCCGACACTGACCCACACACGGATATACAGGAAAATCTATCACGCTATCAGTAGCCCTGATGGAGTTCTTTTTGTATGTGTGTTTGCTGGCAAGTTTGTGTGTGTAATCTGACTGATTTGATAAGAGTCAGACAGGCCTACCTGAGACCTCAGCCGCCAGGTCAATGTTATCAGGCATCTCAGCGGACAGCCAGCAGAAAATAAGGCCTATCTGAAACACACACACACACGCTCACACACACATACACGTAGGATCGATTCTTATCGACAAACCCAGTAATTACATTTCATTAGCTTTAGCTACTAATCCAAGAGTTCCTGAGAGGACCTGAATGAAACAAGGAGAAAGAACGATAGCAAGAAAAAAGTGGCACAAAATAAAGAAAACAGAAAGAGGATTGAGGAAAAGATAGTACAACAGGAAACAATCAAACTGAAAGATGAAAAAAGTAGAACATAGAATATTTTGATACTCAGACTATGGATTTGCAATGAGTCCAGATCTAAATCCCTGTGGAGAGATCTCAAAACAGCAGGTGGGAGAAGGCAACCTTCAAATCTGAATGACCTGGAGCAGTTTGCAAAAGAAGAGTGGTCCAAAATTTCAGTAGAAAGGTGTAAGCAACTCATTCATGGTTACGGGAAGCGACTGATTTCAGTTATTTTTTCCAAAGGGGTTGCTACCAAATATTAAGTTAAGGGTGCCAATAATTTTATCCAGTGCATTTTTTGGGTTCTGTGTGGAACTGTATCAGATTTTACTTTTCTACTTTTTTGTGTTGTTCCAAAGCAAACAAATAAAATAAAATAAAATAAATAAATAAATAAATAAATAAATAAATAAAATCGTACATGTGAGTACCAAAACATTTGGAACTGGGTTGCATTTTCTGACAGAATTGCAAGGGTGCCGATATTTTTGGCCATGACTGTATATTTATGCAAGTTTCATGAAAGAGGCCCAATGTAGTTATGAACAAAATGTACAAAACTTCTGCATTTATGAAAAATGAAGGAAAAACTGAAGCCACTTTATATACCTGCATTACAGCTTGTGTTGCAACTTGCAAAAAATGCAGATGTGTGTATCTACCACTAGCAAATGAATGCTAATGACTTGCTATTGCTCAAGTATCTTGCTGCACTTGCTCTCAAGCATGAATGTCTTTACAGAACATCATATGTTTGTTTAGAGTGATGAAAAACAGGATGTATGAAAAAGCCTTACATGGAAATGGTTTGGGCACGTTTTATGCAAATTACTAAGCTTGGGCTCACTGTCGCCTATTTAGAGAACTCCAAATTCATTAACATTATAACAAGGTTAAGAACAAATTCATGTGCATATGCAGGTGTTGGAAATTAGACAGTATTTGTTTATTTATTTATTATATTGATTTATTTTTTGGTGAGTTCTCCTGGGTGTACAAATCCATGCAATTATTAGTTAATGAGACCTACAATTTGTTAAAATAGTAAGATAATGCAATTAACAATTACACTTCAGTTTAACCCATCAGCTTTATAACATTATGGTTGAACCACTGATGTCACATGGACTATTTTAATGATGGCCTTACTACCATTCTGGGCCTTGAATTTCTCAGTTGCGTTGCTGTCTATGCAAGGCCAGAAAGCTCTTGAATTACTTTAAAAATATTTTAATTTGTGTTCTGAAGATGAACAAATGTCTTACGGGTGTGAAATGACATGAGGGTGAGTAATTAATGACAGAAATTTCATATTTGGGTAAACTATCCCTTTAAATTCATAATGGACACTAAAAGCAGTTTTTCTAAATGCTGAAAAATGGCATCATTTCAAAAGTTGAATTTTCTCGTTTTTGCTGTGCAGCTAAAAACACCTGCATCACTTTGCATGGTTGCATTTCGTCAACGCCAACTCTCATGGAAAATTAATTGCTTTGGACACTTTGGCAACTCACTGACAGCGACTTGCAGCGACTATTAAAATGTCGCGGCACAGTGCGATACATTGCCAGTTGCTTTCAGTGTAGACAATCGGCGTGAGTGTGTGCATTCACACACAACACAAAGGCCTGTCAGCTGCTGACAGCAAACTACACTCACCTCCGCCTGTAAGATCACAGTCTATTTCACACCGAAACATCCATCCTTCACACACATCCCAAGATTTCAAATGCAATTGCACAGATCTCTCTCTATCACACACACACACTCAGACTTTGAAGGCATTTAGACTCACATTTGGACCAACAAATATACTCCACTGTCTGTTCCACTTTCTTCCTTGCTTTATTTCTCAGCTCTTCCGTTCCGTCTCCGCGCATTTGTCCCCTGAAGGAGGGCGTCAGAATGTTAATGAATTTTAAATGACTAATAGAGCAGACAGAGAAACCTTTATTCTTTAAAGGCACACCAAGCGCTCAATGACTCTTTTTAAAGCTAGCGTCACCATCTATGACTGCACACTAACTCAATTTCCTTTTTCATTTTCCTCATAATATTTGTAAATTTCTTTTAACTAGAGGCAGAGAATATTTGTAATGTTTGTTTTATGTTTTAAAACTCAATAGCTCTGTGTTTGTGTGTCTGGCTAGAAACATATTCTAGGGTATTAAGCTAACACAGACTTTAATGCTCATGTCAATGTATTGCAAGTCCCGCTGTATATTTGTGATTCAGTGTGGCAGTAACAAACCCCAGTATTTAAGGGAGCAATAAAGGTTTCTTCAAATGACATTAAACCAGCTGTTTTATTATTCAGGTAGCTACCGATAAACAGTTTAGCTAACTTGTTTAGCAAAGTTCTCTACAAACCGTTCAAAAGGAGACCTTAGAAATGCAACTTTTCACTAAATAATACATGCAAGTAGCATTCTGAAATATTTCAAAATGCAATGCAAACAGTGTAAAATCAAACTAGAGTATGATCTTAGACAGTGTCTACGCTAGATATGACCACTGTCGCACTGCAACAGCTTCAGGACGTGTCAAAGTGAACATTACAAATCCATTTATCCTGTTGTCGGAAGTAGCACAAATGCAAAAAGTACCATTTTATCTAGAATATAAAGTGCACAGCATAAATGAGTACATATCCTCTGAATACATATAAAAGATGTATTTTCTTAATGATCACTAACATAATTCATGGAAAATGTATTATGAAATGTATTAAACATATACTTGATAAAAACAACTAAATATATGCCAATATTTTCTGTAAAATAAGTAAATGAGCTAATTTTGTTTAAATGAAGAGTTGCAGAAATGAGTAAACCCTAGATTTCATTCAGCAAATGTATAATATTCTAGTGTACAAGTTCATGACAAATCTGTCCTGTTTAACTCCTGGAGGACGACCTCCTTAAACGCCTTGGTCTTTAATGGGGAGTTTTGCTCAGTTTGTCTCTACAGAATCCCCCACAGCTGCTCAAGAGCATTAAGATTGAGTGAAATACATGTCCACTGAAAGATTTTCACCTTGGGAGAATGAATATCTTCATTGTTGTGCTGAAAAAATGCCCAATAATGCATGGAATGAGGGGAGGGTAGCATTTTCAGTTTTAGTTTTTTCTATTACATCACACAGTGGTGTGTGAATTGATGACAGCATTGATAAAGCACAACTGCCTCACACTTTCAGCACTCATATATAAGAGCTTTACTACCACTGAACATCACTGTAGGAACCAGGCACTCCTCACTGTACTCCTCCTCTAGCAACTTTTGGATCAAAAATAACTGAATTGGTCTCTTGAGACTAAAGTATGGATTTCCAGAAGTCTATTTTTTGTAAATATGGACTTTGAAAGAGGCTAAATTAGTTTATTGTGCTTTGGCTGTAGGTAATTCTAGTGGTGACAACAACCATGCATGCCACTTCTGTCACTCTTTTCATAGCTTTTACCGGCTCTGAGACACTTGCATGGTATTTCTCCGGTTCTTTTTCTAGCAAAAATTCACTCATCACTAAATGAAAACTTAACTTAAAGTAAAGACCTGATTATTTGAGGAGCTTTGTCACAAGTACATTGTTTTTGAAGCACAGTACATTGTGCTATTTTTGCTATATTTTTACACTTAAAACAAAAATTTGGTATTCCTCTTGTTCCACTGTCCTCTTTTATGCTAAGAAATAAGTCACCTGGCAGTTCTCTCCCAAGCGGTTTCTTTGTTGCCAGCATTAAGTCTGTATATTGTTCAGTAAGCTATAAAACACTTTTAACTGTCAGGAAATTACTTGTCTTTAAAGGTTTTGGTTCAATATACTTACCTTTTGATCAAAAATAGCCTTAGACCTACACTTCTTTTAATTTTATTTAGTAATTTTCAGGAGGGAGCATTTATTTTTGCAACACATTTAATCACTTTGATAAAAAAATAATAAAATAAAAAAAACTGCTGAATAATTTTGACATTCTTCTTTGGTAATTGATCAAGCTGGCTTGTTGGAACATTATATCTCCAAAGAACCATAACATGTCTTCTAAGCAAAGAGTAATTGCTGAATTTGTTAAGTTTTAGAGGGGTTGTACTAATTTATGATGTGCACTGTAAATAACATTTTTTTTTTCTTTTAATATAAACTTATCTGAAACATGCTGCAACTTATGCTCCAAAGCGACTTATATAAGGCAAGTATATAATCAAATAATCAATTCAAGTTTTGTTTAAAATGCATTTGTTTCGGGTTGCCATTTACTATGAATGTTGGTTGTAATTAAAGGAGAACTCCATTTCCAAAACAACAATTTACAAATAATGTACTCACCCCCTTGTCATCCAAGATGTTCATGTCTTTCTGTCTTCAGTCATAAAGAAATTATGTTTTTTGAGGAAAGCATTTCAGGATTTTTCTCCATATAATGGACTTCATTGGTGCCCTGATTTTGAACTTTCAAAATGCTTTTTAAAATCAGCTTTAAAGGGCTCTAAACGATCCCAGCGGAGGAAGAAGGGTCTTATCTAACTAAACGACTGGTCAAATTTTTCGAAAAATAAAAAATTGTATACTTTTTAAGCACAAAAGCTTGTGTAGCACAGGCTCTGGGATGCACGTCCACAATGCTACGAATTAGTAATGGGTCGTTCTTGAACGATTCTTTCATTTTGAACGAATCTTTATTGTGACTCGGGAAGAACGAGTCGTCTTGGGGAGTGATTCGTTCAGTCGCGCATGCGCAACATCCTATTAGGTTCTATACTGGAATTGGTTCACCTGTTTCGAGTCTTCGGGTTTTTCAAGTCGTTCGTTCATCTTATGGGGCTGTCAGGTGATGAACGTGAACTGAACGGACGACTCAAACCCAAAAACTTGTCAGATAAGAGATGAGGTGAGCTAATCATAGACTAAAGACTAACAATGAATAGGTAAACAATGAATTAATCTTTTCTGTTTCTTATAACATTATAGTTTTGTCTTGTTTGTAATGTGATCAACGTTTGTGTAAGCAGTAGATGTGTTAGGGAAGTAACACAGAACATTTTAATTATATTTTGCTAAAATGAATGAAATGATTCAAAAAAAGATTTGTTCATTTTACTGAACAAGACTGAAAGGTCAGAGTCGGTAAAATTATCCGAAATTCCCATCACTACTATGAATCACATGCACGTTCATCGTCTGTGTACTGAGTATAGCGAAAAAAACATCTTATTTTCTCCTACAACTTAAGAGGACGACATCGTTGTACCTTCTTGTTTGTAAACAGCGTTTACAAACTTACTTGCACTTTCTTAGTCTTTGCGCGTTCGCTTTGTAAACACTGTGTCTGTAGTTCTGCCTACGTTCTGCGTGACCTTTCGACGTGATTCAATAGTACGTAGTGTCGTGAACACGCATCCCAGAGCCTGTGCTACACAAGCTTTTGTGCTTAAAAAGTATAAATTTTTTTTTTTCCGAAAAAAAAAAGACACATAATTTCGCTAGATAAGACCCTTCTTCCTCAGCTGGGATTGTTTAGAGCCCTTTGAAGCTGCATTTAAACTACATTTTGGAAGTTCAAAATCGGGGCACCAATGACGTCCATTATATGGAGAAAAATCCTGAAATGCTTTCCTCAAAAAACCATAATTTCCTCACGACTGAAGACAGAAAGACATGAACATCTTGGATGACAAAGGGGGTGAGTAAATTATTTGTGAACTGTTGTTCTGGAAGTGGACTTCTCCTTTAATGCTGTCAAAATGTATGTTTGTTTTAAACTCATTGAAAACTGTAGGAAAACTGTTAAATTGTAAGTATTTCATGGAAAATACATGTTTATAGTGTTTATAGTGTTCATAATGTTTCAAAGTGACCCGTTACAACTTATTTCCGACAGAATGAGGCATCAGTTGACTTGTCACGCCACAAACTATTGTAGACAGCGTCACTCATTTTAATGGGCTCTATTTTGCTATAAAAAGTCAATTTTCAGTCATAATTCAAGCTATTTACATGTATAATACTTCTTCTAGGTCTTTTTTGTAAATTCCCACCCATTTAAATTTGAAAATGCTTTACATTATGGAAGTAAACGGTTTGCGAAAAGCATTTCACGTTGGCTTTAACTACCATACTGTTTTCTTGAGTTTGTTCTGACAATACATATCTGCGTTGCGTCCCTCACTGTCAAAACACATCAGAGAGAGAAAGAAAAGAGACAAGGCGAGACTATAAAAGAGGAGGAGGGAAAGGGGGGCGATGGCTGTCTGTTATTTGTTGTCCTCACTGAGTAACAAATAGAACAAGGAAAAGTGACAGAAGGAGAGAAATGGTAAAAAACACAAAAGAGAAAGCAAAATAAAGTGAGAAAGGCCTTGACAGGTGTCTTGAGCCTTTCTCACTCTGAGCGTCGATGTGTGTGTGTGACTGTAATTAGTTATATCTCAGGTGAGAGGTAGCTGACAAGGCATGGAGGACAAGTAACCACGGTGACAGCCGAGTGCACTTGTGGGCGGCGGCTCTTGCACCATTTTAGGAAAATGGCCAATCACGGCTGAGCAGAGAGTGCGTGGGCAATTAATTACAACCTCCTGTCAACTGAATCAGACATCAAACTGCACGCCAAGAGACAGAGCACCTGTGTGTCTATCACATGAGCTACCAGTCATGACTGTATGTGTGTGTTTGTGTGTCCAGTCTTGGCCAAGCTGTCTGGGGTATTTAAAAACCTAAGCCTTGTTAGCGAACACATATATCAACACAATTTGTGCGGAAATAAAGGCTGCTAGCACCCACATGGCAGCGTGTGTGGGTGTGTTTGTGGGCTGGAGGTGGTGCTGGGAGATAAGTGTGTATTTGTGTTGTTTATTGATTTCTTCCGTTCTCTCTTCCTTTAAGGCCGTCTCAGATAACACCCACCAATACTCGGCTCACCCGGTGGCGTATACGCATGTGTGTAGGTGTGTGTGATCTTTAAAGGAACTAGATCATTGCGCAGTAGAAGGGGCAATGCATTGTATCTTGATTCCCATGTCATCAAACATATGTAAACATATGTAGGCATCTGTCTTTCACTTTCCAAGTTTGTAACTATCCATTAAATCTTTATATTTTGCCAGAATAAGAGGGATCATACAAAAAGCAATGCTATTTTTTTTTTTTATTTAGTACTGACCTGAATAAGATATTTCACATAGAAGGCATTTACATAGAGTCTACAAGAGAAAATAATAGTTGAACTTATAAAAAAAATAAAAAAAGTTTACATACGCTTGATTCTTAATACTGTGTTGTTACCTGAATGATACACAGCTGTGTTTTTGTGTTTTGTGATAGTTGTTCATTAGTCCCTTGTTTGTCCTGAACAGTTAAACTGGCTACTGTTCTTCAAAAAAAGCCTTCAGGTCCCACAAATTATTTGGTTTTTCAGCATTTTTGTGAATTTCAACCCTTTCCAACAATGACTGTATGATTTTGAGGTCCATCTTTTCACACCGAGGACAACCGAGAGACTCATATGCAACTACACTGCAAAAAATGCTTTTCTTACTTAGATTTTTTTTGTCTTGTTTCCAGCCAAAATATCTAAAAATCCTTAAATCAAGAAGGATTTTCTAGACAAGCTAAAATGATTGTCTTGTTTTCAGAAAAAAAGACATCAAATTAAGTAAGTTTTTGCTTAGAACAAGCAAAATAATCTAAAAATAGGGTAAGCAAAATAATCGTATTTCAAGCAGAAAACAAGATTATTTTGCTTACCCCACTGGCACCTTTTTTTCTGAAAAAAAGACAATCATTTTTGCTTGTCTAGAAAATCCTTCTTGATTTTAGAATTTTTAGATATTTTGGCTGGAAACAAGACAAAAAATCTAAGTAAGAAAAGCATTTTTTTGCAGTGTATTTATCTACTGATGCTCCAGAAGGAAACACAATGCATTAAGGGGGTGAAAACTTTTGAAATTGAAGGTTGGGGGGGAATTTACCTTATTTTGTTTTTTCAGAAGCATCTTCTGTAGCTTCTGAAGGGCAGTACTAAATGAAAAAAAAAATATGATATTTAGGCAAAATAAGAAGCATTCTGTTCAAAAGTTTTCACCCCCGGCTCCTAATGCAACGTTTTTCCTTCTGGAGCATCAGTGAGCGTTTGAACCTTCTGTAATAGTTGCATATGAGTGCCTCAGTTGTCCTCAGTATGAAAAGATGGATCTCAGAATCATACAATCATTGTTGGAAAGGGTTCAAATACACAAAAATGCTGAAAAAAAAACTAAGAATTTGTGGGACCTGAAGGATTTTTCTGAAGAACAGTGGGCAAGGGACTGAACAACTATCAAAAATGTACAGATAATGTACTCACCCTCTTGTCATCCAAGATGTTAATGTCTTTTTTTCTTCAGCCGTAAATAAATTATGTTTTTTGAGTTTAACATTTCAGGATTTTTCTCCATATAATGGACTGCTATGGTGCCCCAAGTTTGAACTTCCAAAATGCAGTTTAAATGCAATCGTATTTTCTCCCTAACCTTCAAAAATCATTTCAAAATCATCCTACATCGCTGCAGAAGTACCGACCCAGTCTTTGCAATGTGAACATGCAAAGAAAATCAAACACTCTCAACAACAACAACAAAAAAAAACAGTAAAACAGCGATATAAGCCGATTTCGAAGTTGAGGGAGAACATGAAATGGGAATTTTCGACATACCCTAACTGTCATGAACCGGAAAAAAAAAACAGTTCAGGCAGAGCAAGACAAAACGAGCATTTGATAGATAGATGCAGAAACACAAAAGATGGATGGACAGACAAATAGACAGAATGTTAATTTTTGGTTGATTGTTAGTGTAGATAGATTTCCTGATTCTTTCTCAGCTCCTCTGTCTCCACTGAGAGGGTGCTGCTATAATTGGTTCTCTCTGTGTGTTGCTCATGAGACAAATGAAAGCGGGTAAGGTTTTCTAAATGACAAATCAATAAGGTGCTTTGCTTACAACTGTCTTAAACACCAACAGAAACAGCAGCCTGTGGGAGGGAGCTTGTGAGGGCTTTTGTGTAGTCGTAGAGAACAGGGCTGTGTTTTAGCTGTAATGCTAGCACAGCACTGCAACAACAACATTACAAAGCAACATGTACTAGGCCACGATCGCTTCAAAGGAAGCGATTTTCACACAAAAGGGCTAATAAGCTAATAGCCGCTCGTTCAGACCTTCTGCTCTCGTCAGTGCTTCTGATAACGCTAATGTGTTTTGTTTTCATATGCAAAGTAATGCCGCGTGTAAGAGAATAAACTCAATTACCTCAGTGTGGGACAGCTTTGAAAATGGCAATCTTTGTAAAATTATTATAACAAGTTGTTTTGCAAAGGCTTTTCAAAACCCTTAACCTTCAGTATTTAACTTCAGTGTATAACTCATCCAGCACCGTCTGTTCTACAGACGTCAAACAAACTTCAAATGTGCTTTATTGAAGAGAGTGAGCTATTAGAGAGTGATAAGACTAATGATTTTCATCTGGTGAACAACAAACTGGGTGGAAAAATACTTATACTGACGGAGAAACCCAAGCCTTATCTTGAGAAAGTTCATGTCCCGCAATTTTGACTTTGCTACTCACAATAGAAAGTTTATATTTCACAATTCTAAGGAAAAAAAAAACATAAATGAATAACTGAGATAAAAATATAAGAAGTCAGAATTGTGAGACAAAAGGTCTCAATTACCTCTTAAAAAATAATTAAATAAAAGAAAGAAAGAAAAAGAAATAAAGAAAGAAAGAAAGAAAATGAAAGATAGAAAGAAAGAAAAAGAAAGAAAGAAAGAATAAAGTCAATTAAAAAATAATCTCAATTACCTTTTATAAAATAAAATAAAAGAAAGAAAGAACGAAAGGAAGAAAGAAAGGAAGAAAGAAAGAAAAGGCTTTCATAAGGTTTTTCCAAGGTTAAAATAAAATAAAATAAAATAAAACAAATAAAAGAGAAACAGTTCAAAAACACCCAAAATAAAAAAGAAAGAAAGAAAGAATTGCCATAAAAACTCAATTATATGAATTAAATAAAAGAAAGAAAGAAAGACAGAAAGAAAGGGGCTTTCATAAGGATTTCCAAGAACATCATATATACATAAAATAGAATAAAATAAAATAAAAAAATAAAATAAAATAAATGTAAAAAATAAAAGTCGAATGAGAAAATGAGAATGAGAAACAGTACAAAAAAAAAACAAGGATAACAGAATAAAATAAAAGTTGAATGAGAAAATTGTACTAAAACAGCACAAAAACCACCCAGAACACCATAGAAATTGCATAGTATCATACTAAACACCTTAGCAACAACAAAATTACCTTGGCAACCACACAGAACCTAAAAATTATGTTATACATTATTATTCATTAGTAGACTAAAATTAATTTATTTAAATATCATATGTTGACATTTATTAAATTAATTAATGGTTTACTGAAATGCATTCATTTAAATAGATTTAATTATTTAAAATAATAAAAGCAATTATTTTAATTAATTTTAAATGAATGAATGCAACAACAACTATTATTATTAATATTAAATTTGTCTAGTGAAACACACCAATTGCTGCTTGACTTCTGCATGTTTCTATTAGTACTATTATTATAAATGTTCATGCTCAGTCAAGCTTTAGTCATAGATGTGAAACTGAACTTCATGTGAAAAAAATTAGGCTGTAAATGATAGAAGAATGATTTGAAAACGCTGTATTGCCTCAAGGCCTCAGAGTACATATCGAGATTTTTTTTTATTTATTTATTTTATTTTTATTTTTACAAAGCTGTAAAAACCAAACCATCTGAACATTCGAAAGGCAACCGAACAGGCTGAACATCCATCACCCATCCCTACAGCCTCATTTTAATTTATATCAAGTTAAATTGAGGTTAAACAGTCTAGGTTAAGGATTTATATTCTCACATTTCGCAGCACTTTTAGCATATAGCATCACACACTTCTCTTCCTGTGACACTTTAAGTGAAGTCCAAACTTCATCCTTTGCTCTGTCCTTCTATCAAACAGCATCTTCTCATCAGCCTCCTCAATTTGGGGTGTGTGTGTATCTACCGAGCACCAAAATGGATATGTGAGGAGCGATCAGGCGAAAAATAGCCGGCACACACCAGGACTGGATCTGATGAGCTGATGGCGTGCACACACACAAACACACACACACACACAAATCCCACACAGGCTCAATATATTTAGGAGACAGGATCGTATTTGACACAGAGCACTGGCCTATCAATTCAGCTGTGTGTGTGTGTGTGTGATGGATGTGTTTAACATGTAGAATAGGTCAGTGGTATATGTGTGTGTGTGTGTGTGTGTGTGTGTGTGTGTTCTGGTCACTTCTCAGTGGAACATGTATAACATTTTGTGTCTGTTTCTATGCATTTCTGTGAGTTATTGGTCTGTCTTCTCTATGTCTGTGGTCGATATAAGCTTAGAAGTGCTTAGATGTCCTACTAAAATGCCTGTTTTACTTCAAACTAAACAATACAGATAGGTATCAGCCGATCAAACCGAAGAGACTCAAAAAGAAAGCATTGCAGATGTCTATTGCACATGCTGGAGGGACAAGATAACCTGAGTACTTCGAAATGACAGCAATGATTGATCTGCAACAATATCTGTGTTACTTGACCTTTTATGAAATTCTAGCATTTGAAATTGAACCATTTTACACTAATTGAAATCCAGTAATAGCTATATGGATGTGTGCCAAAAAGACATAGGCAACTGTAGCTCTATGGTGGGTCTTTTAGGCTATAAAGAGGAACTTCATTTATAAATGTTTGAATCATGCCATTTTTGTCATCACTGTATTCAGTGACTTCAGAAATCATTCTAAAATATGATTTATTATCAGTGTTGAAAAGAGTTGTGCTGCTTAATATGCGACTCTGGACCACAAAAGCAGTCATAAGTAGCACGGGTATATTTATTAGGAACGTGCGCAACGACTAATTTGATAGTCGTTCAAACGAAAGTTTTGTATCTGACTAGTCGACTAGTCTAAAAGCAAGATACCCCCAAAAGATGGTAAGAAAAAAAACTATGTATGTGCATGTATATAACAGCCTACGTTTGAAATACTTATCTATAAATCATCTATTATCATCATTTAATTTTAGGCGGTTGTTAAAAAGGAAATAAAATAAGAGCATACACTCAACGTCAGCCACTGCATAGCTTATTTATTCAAATCAGCTGAGGAAATACAGAACAATCTAAAATCAATCAGTAGCCTGACAGAATTATTCATCTTCATATAACGTTAGACTATTAAAACGTTAAAAACAATAGAAACGTTTATCAAGGAATAGCATTAACACAGCTTTTAAAAACTTATGTCATGCAGGCTGTGTTGTTTAAAAATAAAACAATGCAACAATCCCCATTTTACTTAAGACCATGCATTTTTGTTCAGTAAATTTAGGGCTGTTCATTTTCAAAAATTTTGTAATCGAGTCCGATTCCTGGTTCTGGAATCGATTCCAGGAATCAATTCCTCACTGCTGTTTTCGATTATTTTTCGATACTTCACTGTAAAAAACAATTTGTTGAATCAACTTAAAATAATTTGTAACCTGGCTGCCTTAAAATTTTAAGTTCAGTCAACTCAAAAAAAAGTTTATTCAACTTGAAATGTTAAATTACACTAAGTGACAACTTAGATAATTGAGTTGAATCAACTTCAAATTTTAAGGCAGCTGGGTTACTTACCCATCTGTTAAAATATCTAAGTTGTTACTGAGCACAACTTAACATTTCAAGTTGACTCAACTTATTTTAGTTGACTGAACTTAAAATTTTAAGGCAGCAAGGTAACAAATTATTTTAAGATGACTCAACAAATTGTGTTTTTTATTTTTTACAGTGTTGTTTTTTTTAGATCGGAGGAACCTAATTTTGCCATGAGTGTAGGATATACATGTCTTAGAAAGTAGCCTTATCATAATATGAAGCTTTATTTAAAAAAAAAAAAAAAATATGATAAATTTCTGCATTTAAACTGAAATTTTACTGCATTGCCCATGAAATTAGTCACAGCCCACAGCGCAGCAGTGGACATGCGTTTATTGCATGAACTGAACAAGGTGTGCACAGTTCAGCTCAATGATGTTCGCTTCAACAGTATGCTTTGCACAAAATTAACAAACTGTACACAAACAACATAACCAGAACATTAACAACAACACTGATATAACAGCTCGAGGTTTATCTGTCAATCAGATGTGCTCTCAGCCACTGTGCTCGTTTTCTTTCAGAATTATCATTGGCTGATAGAAAAGTTAAGGAATAGCATTTTTTGAAAAAAGATGGAAACAGGATCAAAACCCTCCAGTACGTCATTGTTACGGAGAGTGAGAGGCGAGAGGCGAGCGGATCCATATGCAAGCTTTTATTTAAATCACAGGACAAAGACATGGTCATACAGGCGTGGTCGAGACAGGAGCAGACAGGAACATCACAGGCAAACGTAGAGAATAGTCCAATGAGCAAGAGCAAGAGTCCGAAAAGGCAGGCGGCGAACGGTCGAAAAACGAGAAAACCAGGCGGGAGGTCGAAACACGGGAACGAGGAAACTAGGAACTCTGGAAACTAGGGAACGCTAACAACACAACAATACAATCTAACAATCCGTAAGGTGCACTGGGAGGATCGGCGCTTTTATCGAACGCCTGATTGGTCACGGGGGCTGACGCAATCAGTGCGGTGGAGGATGGGAGATGCAGTCCAGAGTGTGGTGCAACAGTCAGAGTGTGTAGGTGAGGTGAGAGTGACATCTGGTGGTGAGCGGACAAGGGGCCACCGACCAGATTTGTGACAGTCATGATCTATTCTGTCGTGCAGCGCTCAAAATTGGGAACAATATAAGCCAGTTCCACCATAAAATAACTTCTGAATCATTTTTGAACTGGTTCATTAAAACGATCTATCCAAACGAACCTTTTCATGGAAACGAATCAGACTTCTAATCACTATTAGCCAGCAACAGGCAAATTAATGGATGCTCAACAGAAGGGTGCGTCCTCAAACTCAGACGAGCTCAGTACTGACTCTTTTCATTAAGTTTATTTTCGTGAATCGACGTTCAGCGACGTTTGATGACAGCAGCCGAGATATGCAGCCTTCGTATGATGCAGCCTTTCGTTTGAGAGGCGCCCATAGATTAGCTTTGCTGAAGTGAAAACGGCTCTGAATGGGAAGTTGATTCCCCTTGATGGGATCGATTCCCACCTTTGGAATCACCTCTCGATTCCCAACGCCTCGGAATCGATTCCCAGCCCTAAGTAAATTATCAACGTAGTCTGGTGAACTACAAAAAAAGGCGCTTATCAGGAACCGAAGTCACAGGCACGCAGAGATAAACGAAAAGCAAGCCAATAAAGTTTTTAGCGCCTGGACATCCCACACCACCACCGAAGTGGGTCTTCGTTTAGAGGAACAGACGGCGCGGACGGGATCGCAGCGGCGGCAGGTTGTAGTGAATGCCGTGATTGATGTTTACCGGCTTTGACTAGCCTCTAAGCTAACGCCGTGCCTGTTACGCATCGCTCCAGTAGAGTTATTGTAAGACAATTTGATATTACACCATTTACACAAAACTCTTCTGATTCCTTCTAATTCAAAATAATCCCACACCTTAGTCTTTTGTGTGGTCATGAGGTAAAAACGTAGTTTTCCCCCAGATACACTTTTAAACATAACTGTATTCTTTTTTTAAACGTTTAATTTTAGCTTGTTATTTACAATGTTTTAAATGTACCATTAAATGTAAATGTAATTTCAATGATAACATCATGTTTTTTTTTTCCTCGTGTACACTGTAAAAAATAAAAAAAAACAATTTGTTGAGTCATCTTAAAATAATAAGTTTATTCAACTTAAAATGTTAAGCTGTACTAAGTAACAACTTAGATATTTGTGTTTGCTAAACTTAACAGATGGGTGCGTAACCCAGCTGCCTTAAAATTTTAAGATGATTCAACTCAAATATCTAAGTTGTCACTTAGTATAATTCAACATTTCAAGTTGAATAAACTTTTTTTTTGAGTTGACTGAACTTAAAATTTTAAGGCAGCCAGGTTACAAATTATTTTAAGTTGACTCAACAAATTGTTTTTTTTACAGTGTAGTCGACTATTGTTTTCAGTGTCGACTAGTAGGAGCTGTACCGTTTAGTCGACTAGACCCGCACATCCCTAATATTTATAGCATTAGCCAAAAATACATTGTATGGGTCAAAATGATCAATTTTTCTTTTGTCAAAAATCATTAGGATATTAAGTAAAGATCATGTTTCATGAAGATATTTTCTAAGTTTCCTACGACAAATATATCAAAAGTTAATTTTTGATTAGTAATATGCATTGCTAAGAACTTCATTTAGACAATTTTAAAGGTGATTTTCTGAACATTTTGATTTTTGTGCACCCTCAGATTCCAGATTTTAAAATAGTTGTAGGGTAATTTCATATAAAAGTCAGCCTTACCATGAAAGTTTTACCAAAGGTTTTTGCTATACTGATAGCACAGATGTCAACATTTGGTGGTTCAAATACCCATGTGAGGTCTCTCCTTTTTTTTGGTTAAGTGCATGATTTTCCATAGTCTGGTTCAGGCTTGTCACATCCATAACAGTATATATTCCTCATAAATAGACACATCAAAATTCAAATAAAGTAACAATTATATGTTCTGTGAAGAGCCATAGCTTCTATATTTTTGGTGTATTATTGCATCTGGTTTGTGCATTTTAATTCGCAGAAATTCTACAAAGTATGTAGTCTCTCCTTTTTTGTCACATCCGTAACGCATGATCATTTCCCTTTTTTAATATAGGAAACTCGTTCATAGACTGATATTTTTCTGATGTTTAGACTCTATCAAAAAGGGTTTATTAAAATATAAACAGATGGTTCGGTATATTGGTAACACATACATCACACATTCCCTAAGCATTTATATGTCACATCCATAACGCAAAATGTCACATCCATAACGCTGGATTTGCCTTGTATCTCAGACAAATATTGTCCTATACTAACAAAACATGCATCTATGGAAAGCTTAGTCATATGGATTTCATATATGTATAAATCTCAATTTCAAAAAATTGACCCTTATGACTGGTTTTGTGGTCCAGGATCACAGATTTATTTTGGAACCTGTGATTCTTTTTTTCAGGATTCTTTAATTAATAAAAAAGTTCAAATGAACAGCATTTATTAAAAATAGAAATCTTTTCTAACAATATATGTCTTTGCTATCACTTTTTATTAATTTAACATTGCCTTGCTGAATAAAAGTATTGATTTATTTCAAAGAAAGAAAGAAAGACAAAATTTACTGACCCCAAACTTTGAACGGCAGTGTACATTGTTACAAAAGATTTCTGTTAAATAAATACTGTTCTTTTTAACATTTTATTCATCAAAGAATCCTGAAAAAAGTATCACAGGTTCCAAAAAAACAAATTAAGCAGCATAACGGTTTTCAACATTGATAATAAATCAGCATATTAGAATTAGAATTAAATTAAAATTAGATTTCTAAAAGATCAGATGGCACTGAAGACTGGAGTAATGATACTGAAAACTCAGCTTTTCATCACAGAAACATTTTTTTTTTCTGTATTTTTTTAATCAAATAAACACAGCCTTAAAGAGCAGAAAGAACTTAGGTAAAAACATTAAAAATTATACTGATCCTATCCTTTGAACAGCTGTGTGTGTGTGTGTGTGTGTGTTTGTGTGTGTGGTGTTATTCTAGTTACAGTTTTTGTCTTTTGTGGAAACTATTCTTCTGATGATTCAGTATTTAGATTATCTATGCACAAAATTATGAAAATGTCAGATCAAAGTTTTAAACAAAATTTAAGAATCAAATAAAACATTTATCAACATAAAATATGAAAACTGTCCTACATTCCTTTTAAAAATGTAACATACTTCAGAGATTAATTTCCCATGAATAAGAGACTATTTAGAATGTTGTATTATATATAAAGGCATATTCACAAAGGGTTATGCATTCTCACTGACAAGTTACTTCAAGTTTATCTGAGCGTCGGTTTTATTTTTTGTACAAAAAGTCATATAAAGTTAGATAAAATGTACTACTATTAGTAGTACATTTCCATGTTAGAGTTGTCTTTCTTTCTTTCTTTCTTTCTTAAAAAATAGTCTATTTAAAGGCCAGTATTACTTATACCAGCACTAATACAAAACTGAAATTGTTTTTTCTAAGTATTTTTAAACATGGTAAATAGCATATTTTTAGGGCCCTGTGAAATCCATTTTTATGTTTTATTTATTTATTTATTTATTTTTTTCCAAATTCCGTCTTTTCCGTTTAATTTTTCTGGACTCCTTTTTTAATGGTTAAATGTCATTTATCAAAAGCATGTCTAATTAATTAATTGAAATTTAATTTAACATCAGATTATTAAACGTTGAACAAAAATTACATGTTTAGGGCCCTATGAAATGTTTTATTTTTGCCTACCTTATGTTTTATTGTTACAAAATTTGGCATTCTAGCATGTCTAATTATTTGAATGCACAAAAACAAGTTTATTCTTACAATAGCCTTGTGAAACAAGTCATTTTTTTCTCAGAAATTCTGTTATGTATTTGCATTTTTCTGGTTATAAAATGAAGACATAAAGCATTAATTTCATTTATCTTTTATTAATAAAAAAAAATCTAACACATTTTATTATTGGGCAAATAAAGGGGATTTACTATTACAATTAAAACATTGAAGAAATATATGATTATTCCTTAAAAATAAGGTTTTAATAATTTCAGTAGTAGTAGTAGTAGTAGTATTACGTACATTCTGCTAAACAATAATAACGTATTCCTTCCACAATGTCTTCATGTTAAACCAAACTTTTATTTTGACGGGTTGCCGTGAATACCTTTTTAAAATTTCTGTGTTTATATGATATGACGATATTTTTACCTAAATGAAACAGTAAAATGCTCACAAAGGGCATGTTGTTCATATATTCAAGCCCTTATGTAGTAAGACAGCAGACGCAAGTGTCACATGCACTTTAGTACGAGTAGTAAACAAAACTGAATTCATATTTAAATAGTCGTTTTGCGACTTAATATTTACAAACATTAGTCCATATCGCGATTTAATTGCAATGAGCTACTTTTGATTAATTCACCCATACTCTGGAAAATTCCATGACATTCCGCATTAAACTGTGGTTGCGTTTACACTAGTGTGTTTTTGTTTTAAAACGCATAGCTTTTGCTACGGTTAGGCCTGTCGTTTACACTACTCCGGTGTTTTCAACCCTCGAAAACGGAGACTTTTGAAAACACTGCAGACCCCGTTTTAGTTTGAAAACTCCGAGGTTGCGTTTCAGTGTAAACGGACCAAAACGGAGACTTTTGAAAACGATGGCGTGGCTGTCCACATTCGATCTGTGTATTCTTGACAACCATGTAAACAATAACATCATGCTCATTGTTGTACTCATAGATATATGCAGGTAGATGCCTCATTCGACCGCTCCAAGCATGCAGATGCGTCTGCCATAGGGCATCTACGTATACATATCTATGGTTGTATCTGCGCGAATGGACATGCATTTTCGGTTGTGTAGTGCAGACGGAGATCGTTTCTGAAACGCAGACCTATTTGACTTTCTTTATTCTGTGGAACACACAAGGAGATGTTACGCAGAACTTCAGACTCGGTCACCTTTCACTTTTAATGTATTTTTTTTTTCCTCACATACAATGAAAGTGAAAGTGAATGGAATCTTCATTTGTGTTTTACAAAAGAAAGAGAGTCATACAGATTTAGAATTATATGAGGGTGAGTAAATACGTCTGGGATGGTGATATAGATAGATAGATAGATAGATAGATAGATAGATAGATAGATAAATATAGTACAAACAGTGACCAAATCGTCCACACTTCCACCAAAATGTCCACTCCATATGTCATATTTTTCGAAATGACAGCGCGCATGGCAACGTAACCCTGGAGTATTGATGACACAGAGTGATAGCTAAGCAGATTGGAAATGCAAGCACAGGCAGCATCATACTGCAGAGCTGGTTAGAACATATCCCACAGAACTGCCAGTGACACACAGGCGAATGATGCAACACTTTCATGCCACAAGGAAACTATTGCACTCGCACACACATACACAAGAGAGATGACAGCCCAAGAACCCCAAATCCCCTTGACTAATCCCACACCATCACAGAAAGAGAGAGAAATATAGAATTTAATAAAAAGAATGGGAGGAGGATTAAATTAAAGCAACGTGGAAGAAAGCCCAAAGTGCACACTAACTGCTATACTGATGAAATGCTCAGCATCACCAGTTAAAAATGCCCACGTCTGACGTACAAATACAAGAAAGACCAATCATGATTCAGCATGCAAATGACTGACTGGGAGACCAATTACATTTCAGTTTTGAAAAACTCAAACATTGTTACTGTGAGATTAGGGAGGTTTTCAAACTTTAATCTTAAAGGGGAAGTGTGATATAGATATATATATATATATATATATATATTTTTTTTTTAATGGTAAAATAGGTTAATTTATCATTTTTATTTAATGGCAGTAGCTGCAATCTTGTATGCAAATAAATAAATAAATTAATTAATTAATTAAAAAAAAAATCACATTCAATGAATGATATCTCTAGCAAAAGACCAAAAATGTGTTTGAATAAATTGTTGTCTATTTTTATCCAGTTTATTTTTTACTTATTTTATTCAACTGTTTTTATGCGTATTATTATTCCTTTTATGCGTATCATTATTCCTACAACAGCTGTTTAGAGTTAGACCAATAATACATTAATTCATTATATGTAATTTTTAATCTTCTTGATTTACTGCTTCAGGTCTTTTATATATATATATATATATATATATATATATATATATATATATATATATATATATATATATATATATATATATAAATATAAAGACCTGAAGTACTAAATCAAGAACATTAAAAATTACATATAATAAATTAATTAGCAAATGAAATTTAATTGATTCATTTAGATTATAATACACATTTCCTTATTAAGCTTAAACCACCTACAGAGCACATACTAATCATCAACCTGAGCATGTGCTAATCATTGCATTTGTTCAATCAAGAAAGCATATACCTGAATTATTTAGAATTACTGTACAGTTTAATTTTCTAATGTGGTATTTGATATAATAAGTCCATTACGCAACAAAGAAGCAATACTTAATAGTAATGTATTTATAAAGACACATTTTATAACTTTCATATAATTGTTTTTATTTTACATGAAAAACCTGATCTATAAAATTAATCAGGCTATTTTTGCTACTGTGCTTTTAAGACCTCTTAATGCAAATGTCCTATGTTATGATTGGCTAAACAATCATACAGTTCACAATGTTGTTCATCGGTCAAGTTACTTAAAAAGACAGTTCACCCAAAAATGAAAATTACCCCATGATTTAGTTACTCTCAAGCCATCCTACACTGTAAAAAATGAAAAACACAATTTGTTGAGTCGGCTTAAAATAATTTGTTACCCTGCTGCCTTAAAATTTTAAGTTCAGTCAACTAAAATAAGTTTAGTCAACTTGAAATTTAGTTGTACTAAGTAACAACTTAGATATTTGTGTTTGCTAAACTTAACAGATGGGTAAGTAACCCAGCTGCCTTAAAACTGTTGATTCAACTCAAATATCTAAGTTGTCACTTAGTATAATTTAACATTCAAAGTTGAATAAACTTTTTTTTTTGAGTTGACTGAACTTAAAATTTTAAGGCAGCCAGGTTACAAATTATTTTAAGTTGACTCAAGAAATGTTTTTTACAGTGTAGGGTTATATGTCTTTCATCTTTCACATGAAAACAATTTGAGTTATAATAATAAAAAAAAAAATGTCCTGGCTCTTCCAAGCTTTATAATGGCAGTGAATGGCTGTTGAGATTGTAAAGCCCAAAAAGTGTTATTTTTTTAAAGGGTCAAGTTGCAACAAAAAGTATATTGCTTCAAAATAAGGGGTGTCTATCCTACAGCAGATAGCAAGTGCCAAAATGTGCTTGTGATTTTGCTTGCCCAGATTTTGCTATATCAAGGCAACCTGTCATTTTATACCTGAATACTTTGAACTTTGCCATGTCCTGTGGTGTGCCCACCATTGCCAAAGTGTGCAGGCACAGCCAGATGCCACCAACCCCTGTGTGAGTGACAGGAAAAATGGAAGGACTGAGAAAGGAGGAGTGATAGAGAAATGGGCAATAAAGTGGCAAGCCGTGGCGGGTGATGCGGAGAATGAAGGGAACTTGAATCAGAGGAGAGAATTGAAATGAATTTGAGAAGGAGAGATTGTCAGAGAGGTGCACTGTGAACTGTACATGTGAAAGAAAGCGTGAACCTGGATGAAGAGGAGTGGAGAAAAATGTGTTAAAAATAGAATGAAATGTGTAAATAAAAAGGGTATGTTTGATATTATTATTATGATAACTGTTGTTGGTGTTATTATTACGTATTTTAGATTGTGTTTGTTCACTGATTGATTGATTGATTGATTAATTATTGTGAACATGAACAGACTGTGAATATGAACATGAATTGTGAATATGTTTAACAGTTATATCTTTAGTAGTTGATAGAATTGATAAACTTGAATAAATCAGTCCATATCAACAAATCTTTCAAATTTTAAATTTGCCTAAATCACTCAAAAACGTTCTAACAACTCCCAAACCAAACCAAAACAAAAACAAAACAAAACAAAACAAAACAAAACAAAAAGTAAAACAAAAAAACAAAACAAAGCATTTGCATTTTGCTTTAAATATTTTGAATCTCTCTGTTTGGTAAATATTGTCAATACAAATCCCTTTTTCAAGTGAACATGAAACAAAAGTAAATAAAAAGGTAAGTGACTAAGTAAGTAACAAATATTTCAAATTTGCTTGAATCACTCAAAAACTTTCATAAAAGTTCCAAAACAAAACAAAATGAAACAAAACATGTCTGGATGGGTTTGTTTGTTTTCAACTACATTTGTATTTTGCTTTAAACACTTTGAACCTTTTTTACTAGTAAGTTGGTAAGTAAACAAGTAACAAATCTTTCAAATTTGCTTGAATTACTCAAAAATGTTCATTAAAGTCACAAAACAAAACAAAAAACAAAAAAACAAAACACAACAAAACAAAAAACACTAAAAGCAAACTAAAACAAAACAAAACCGAAAAACAATTAAGCATAACATAATAAAATAGAATGGTTCAAAAGTATTTCAAATTTGCTTGAATTACTCAAAAATGTTCATAAAAGTCACAAAACAAAACACACAAAACAAACAAACAAACAAACAAAAAAAAATAGAATGGTGCAAAAGTCGTTCTGGTTTGATTTGTTTTGTTTGTTGTCAATAGCATTTGCATTTTGCCTTAAACATTTTGAATGTCTGTTTGGTAAATTTTGTCAAATCAAATCCCTGTTTCAAGTGAACATTAAACAAAAGTAAATAGAAAAGGTAAATAAGTAAATAAGTAAGTAAGTAACAACTGTCAAATTAGCTTGAATCACTCAAAAACTTATATAAAAGTTCCTAAACAAAACAAAATGAGACAAAACAAAATAATATGGTACAAGACGAGATGAAACAACAAAACAAAACAAAACAAAACAAAACATCTGGGGGGTATTCCACTAAAATAAGTAAAATATAAGGTAATATTATATTATTTTAATATAGTTATTATGTTTATTGTATTGAAATATATAATAGTTATCTGTCTAAATTATAATACACTACTATATATATATATATATATAATATCAGCTAGATTTTAATAATCTATTATTACCCGTCATTTAATTTTCATATTTTAATTAGAATAACACATTTAATTGCTTTTATTTTTGTTCACATTTTCGTTTTTTTGAATTATTATTGTTTCGTCTTGTTTAAAAAAATATGCTAGGGCTGGGTAAAATTTTAATGAACCAATATCGATTCTTAAATCCCAATCGATCTCTTGGTCTGTGCTGTTTTCAGTTGATGAATGGACAGTACAAAGTGCGTTTTCCTTCCAACAAATAGCATTAGGCTAGGCTTTGTGTTACTTTTGATATGAAACAAAGTCTCAGATTTCAAATTCTGTCAATTTCCTTAGGAAATTCAACCAATAAATACTCTTTAATGTGGCGTGATAGATCGCTGTAGCTTCTGCGTACTCGCCTGTGCGTAATCAAACACATAGGAAAACATTTGTAATAGTTTAGATTTGTTGTGAATCGCGTGCTCTGCTGCCAGACTGGAGCGCACTCGCCACCAACTTGGGTTGGGAATTACAGCTACAGTTTATAGTAGATCACCCTCAGGGTAATCTGTCAAAATGACGGACGGCCTTCAGGTTTTTCCATCACTGATAAAAAATTTTCCATCAGTGACGAAGAATTTTTGGTTAACGTGACCTCTAATTTATATATATAATAAGTAAATAAATAAATGCTAAACAGTACAAAAATACATTTTTTCAATGAGAATAAAAGGAAAAAAGTGCATTGTGCGGTCAATTAAGAAAAAAGAAAAACTGAGAATGTAAAAGAAAGATGTACTGGAATGAAGAAAA
>VONZ01001013.1:0-95000 GCA_012976165.1 Labeo catla | reverse complement strand
GTGCTGAATACAGTATGAAAATCCAACCTACAGTACTAAATTTGCCAAAACGTGTGGTAGAACCCAAAATAAAAATATATAGGTATGAAAACAATAGTAAATAATATAAATAGATAAAATAATAGTAAAAGAACAGTGCAAAAAAGTAAAAAGCAAGTAAATACAAATAATATAAATAACTCAGGCCAAATATAGACATGCATGAAACACTATAGAAAGAATGGAGCGGCAACTAAATGAAAACACGAAGAAAAAACGGTGCGAAAAAGAGATGCGCGAGCGCCAACGGAGGTGCGGGGAAGAAGAAACGGGCAGAGCAGCTGAACGACGCTGACGATGTGAAAGGAGAACAAGGAAGACCGGAAAAGAACGTGTGTGTGTGTGAGTGGGAGGTGTGAGAGAACCGGAGGAGGAGAGATTCACACTAAATTTGTGAGAAAAGGAAAGAAAAAGACCGAGAGAGAGGAGAGGGAAAGAGAGACAGAGAGAGTTCAATCCAATCCAGAAGGTCCCTCCTACATGTAACAAAACACATTCTCATCAAGACTACACACACAAACACACACACACATACTCTCTCTTGAGGAAATCTTGCATCACCACCATTTCATGCTTAGTTTACCGACACTTCATACAACTCGTTTTGTGTTGCGCTGACAAAAATTCTAAGTAGGCTTTCATTAGCAATGCAACACATGTGCAAGTGACTGAAAGCGAGGCTTTCGTTTGGTTCTCTGCTCTTGTTTACAGGGTCGTGCGCCATTCGCAAGTGAATTAAGAACAATGTTTAAATTACAATAACATTCTAACTGAATTTAAGTTGAGATGGCAGTTAGGAAACAGAATTCCGATTTGAAATGAAGCAATTAAAGTTAAAATGGAATGAAGTTCACATAACTGCTGTTGCTAGTTTATTTATTGTACAGTATGTTTCATTTTACAGTACAAATTACACAAACATATTTTCACTCAGTAATAATGAATGCTTAGGTTTATGGGAATATATACAGTCTTTAAAACAAAACTTGCTTTTAATCAGCAAGGATGCATTAAATAAGTCTTTTAAATGAAAGCTGAGTAAAGACATTTATGTTACAAAAATATCTCTGTTTTTATTTGTATTTATTTTTGACCTTCTATTCAAAAATTAATTCTATGGAAGCCTGTTTTCACCACTGAATTAAAAAAAAAAAAAAAGTAATTGCGACCTTTTATCTCACAATTGTGACATTTTCTTGCAATTTCGAGTTTGCGTCTTGCAATTCAGACTTTTTTTTCTCCGAACTGTGAGATATAAACTCGCATCTGCGAGAAAAAACGTCAGAATTGCGAGTTTTTATCTAGCAATTGTGCGTTTAAATTACACAGTTCAGAAAAAAGGCAAATTTGTGATTTTATATCTCGTAATTCTGACTTTTCTGAATTTCTCGCAATTGTGAGTTTATATTATATTTCTGAGAAAAAAAAGTCAGAATTATGAATTGCTCACCAAGACTGCATTTATTTGTTTAATAAACACATGTAAGAAATATTATTACAATTTAAACAGCTTTATTATTTATTATTTTTAAAAAGTAATTTATTAATGTTTTTTTTTGCGTTGCTTGATACGTTTTTCCCAGGATTCTGATGAATAGAAAGTTCCAAAGAACAGCATTTATTTAAATTATACACGCATACATTCACACAGAAAAAAACATAAGCACCAATGCAAGTGATTTTCTGCTTGCTGTGTTAATAGTTATAGGTTGTGAACACACTTCTGTAAAGGTTTCTCTGCTCTTGTCTATTTAACCTCATGCTGCGTTCACATGCATGCATGCACACACACATTGACACACATATACACATACACAAACATATGTGTATTACACATGGTGCCAGGTGAAGAGAAAAAAGTTTCTATCTGAGTTTCTATCTCACAATTCTGACTTTATTTCTCACAATTGTGAGTTATATCATGCAATCATATCGTGCAATCATGCAATTCTGAGAAAAAAAAGTCATAATAGTGTTTTTATATCTTGCAATTGTGAAAAAAAGTCAGAATTGCGAGTATACATTTTAAGAAATTTA
Source organism: Labeo catla (assembly GCA_012976165.1). Lineage (NCBI taxonomy): Eukaryota > Metazoa > Chordata > Actinopteri > Cypriniformes > Cyprinidae > Labeo > Labeo catla. Next base: position 92,924 of record VONZ01001013.1, on the reverse strand, counting down.
AAGAGACTTTACTCTCACAAGTGAGTTTGTATCACACAATTCTGACTTTATTTCTCACAATTATGAGTTAATCTCGCAATTCTGACTATTTCTCACAGTTGTGAGTTTATCTCACAATTCTGACTTTGTTTTTTGGAACTGAGTTTATATTACAAATTTCTGAAAAAAGTCAGAATTATGAGTTTATATCTTGCAATTCTGACTTTATTTCTCACAACTGTGAGTTTATATCATGCAATTCTGAGAAAAAAGTCATAATTGCGAGTTTTTATCTAGCAATTCTGAGTTTGTTTCTTACAACTTTGAGTTTATATCTTGCAGTTGTGAGTTTATTTCGCAATTCTGAGTACTCACAATTGTTTTTTATCTCATGCAATTCTGACTTTTTTCTTTTATTTCTCACAATTGTGAGATTATATTATACAATTCTGAGAAAAAAAGTCAGATTTGTGAGTTTATATCTCGCAATTCTGACTTTATTTCTCACAATTGTGAGTTTATATCATGCAATTGTGAGAAAAAAATCTAATTGTAAGATTAGATTTTAAGAAATTTAAAATGACTATTTCTCACAATTGTGAGTTTGTATCACACAATTCTGACTTTATTTCTTGCAGCTGTGAGTTTATATCATGCAATTCTGAGAAAAAAAGTCATAATTGTGAGTTTTTATCTAGCAATTGTGTTTAAATTACACAGTTAAAAAAAAAGGCAGATTTGTGATTTATATCTCGTAATTCTCGTAATTGTTTATCTCACAATTCTAACTTTATTTCTCGCAATTGTAAGTTTGTCACAATTCTGAGAAAAAAGTCAGATTTGTGAGTTTGTATCACACAATTCTGACTTTATTTCTTACAATAATGAGTTCATCTAGCAATTCTGACTACTTCTCACAATTGTAAGCTTAAATCACACAATTCTGACTTTATTTCTCGCAAATTGTGAGTTTATATCTTGCAATTGTGAGAAAAAAAGTCAGTTTAGATTTTAAGAAATTTAAAAAGACTTTATTTCTCACAATTGTGAATTTGTATCACAATTCTGACTTTATTTCTCACAATTGAGAGTTTATATCTCGCAATTCTGACTTTTTTATTTCTCACAATTATGAGTTTATATTACACATTTCTGAGAAAAAAGTCAGAATTATGAGTTTATACCTTGCACTTCTGACTTTAGAATGCGTAATTGCGAGTTTATATCTTACAATTCTTTAAAAAAAAAAAAAAAAAAAATCTGAATTCTAAGTTTGTAACATTTTTTTTTTTTTTTTTTAACTCAGTGCTTGAAACAGGCTTTTATAGAATCCTATGAAATCAACAACAAAACACTGTCACGGTATCACAGTTTCCACAAAAATATTAAGCAGCAAAACTGTTTTCAAAATAATAATAATAATTAAACAACAAACTTTTGAATGGTAGTGTACACATCTCAGCATCTTTTGGGTGTGGCTAGATTATTAAAATTTCTATTTTATATAACCATGCTTGGTTAGTATAATAATTAGGATTATTTAAAAAAAAAAAAAAAATTGCATGTCTAGTTGGATGGTTCTTCTATTATTTTTGCATGCATACAATGCAGCACACAGAGATCTTGGAGACAATCCTACCTCTATTTTCCTGACAGAGCTTTGAATAGATTTGATTGACAGTATGGGTGGCATCAGCAGACAGACCAATTAAATGCATTTGCATACAGCTCAGAAAAAAAACTTGCGTGTAGGTGTGTGTGTGTACGTGCTTGTGTGTGTGTGTGTGTGTGTGTGTGTGTGTGTATGAAAGAGACAGCCTATATGCATATGAATTATACTGTGGGGAGCCAGTGTTTGTATGTGTGTGTGCTTATGAAAATGCTGGAGTGTGTGTCTCGTCATAGGCAGTAATTAGTGCAGACAGTGTTTTGATGAGCGGATATACTGCTGAAGCTTACTTAATGAGAGTCTCTGGGTGTGTTTCTGTGTGTGTGTTCGAGATAGTTGGTGAAATAACAAGCTTTAGCTCTCTCAAACACCTGCGCCTACAACTCCCATGACCTCTCAATGTAAACGGGTCATGTGACCCTATGAATTCCATCAGTAATATATAAGCTTCAATTGACTGATCAAAAAAAGGTTTGCACATTTAAACATGCACAATTAAACATGGATGTTTTAGGTTTAGTTCAGTCAAATAAATAAATACTGCTATTATTTACTCACCCTCATGTTGCTCCATCCGTTTTTCTACACTGTAAAAAAAACAAAAAAACAAAGTTGTTTCAACTTAAAAAAGTAAGTGTTTGTGCTACCTTAAAATTTTACGTTTAGTCAACATGAAATGTTAAGTTGTACTACACTGTAAAAAACAATTTGTTGATTTGTTGTTGAAACCTGCCTGCCTTAAAATTTTAAGTTCAGTCAACTCAAAAACAAGTTTATTCAGCTTGAAATGTTAAATTATACTAAGTGACAGCTTCGATATTTGAGCTGAATTAACTTAAAATGTTAAGGCAGCTGGGTTACTTACCCATCTGTTAAGTTTAGCAGACACAAATATCTAAGTTGTTACTTAGTACAACTTAACATTTCAAGTTCACTAAACTTATTTTAGTTGACTGAACTTAAAATTGTAAGGCAGCAAGGTAACAAATTATTTTAAGCTGACTCAACAAATTGGGTTTTTTTATTTTTTACTGTGTCCATGAAAACGTGAGTATTTGAGTTAAGTAAACTTAAAATGTTAAGGCAGCACATACACTTTTTTTTTTTAAGCTGAAACAACTTTTAAGGTTTTTTTATTTTTTTATTTATTTATTTATTTTTTTACAGTGCAGTAATAATGTAAAAAGTTAACTTTTATATTGTTCTCTAAGTCATTTATTCATTGTTCATGGAACTTTTTTCCTAAATATTTTTTTTTGTTACTACGCTGCTAAAAATAAATACATTTAAATAAACTTAAATTTTCAAGTTGACTAAACAAAAAAAAATTAACGCAGCGGGGTAACAAGTTAAGTTGAAACAACTTTTTGAAAGATTTTTTTTTTTTTTTAGACGAACATTCAGAAATATCATTTTCATAACTTAATGAGAATGTTAACAAACAGTTCTTTGAACATTTTTTGTTAGCTGAGAATGTGGACTGGGAATATCTAGTTCCAAAACTGTATCATTCTATATTCTAATTTAGGATTGATTTGCACAAAGAACAGATCAAAAATGAAGTTTTTCATTTTTGAATGAACTATTCCTTTAAAAGCATGTGATTGGATAAAATATGTAATATTCATTATTTCTTTTATTCAGTCTCTGAAGTGTCACATTGAACTTTCTTTTATCTGTCAAGTGTTTAAATGTTTAAATAAATCTAAAAAGAGTGTAGAAAACTAAATTCATCTTAAATTTTGCACATATCTCCTGGCATCAACTAAACAACTATCCAATTTATTTTTTTATTACATTTTATTTTATTAATAAATATGTTTGGTCACACTTTATTTTAAGGTCCAACTATGACTTTTGCCTCAATAAACTGCTAATTTTCTGCTTATTAATAGTTAGTAACATAGTTGTTAAGTTTAGGTATTGGGTAGGATTAGGGATGTAGAATACGGTCATGTATAATAAATGCTTTATAAGTACTAATAAATATGTTATTAGTAGGCATGCTAATAAACAACTAGTTACTAGTAAGAATTGGACCCTATACTAAAGTGTTACCATATGTTTGAATAAATAAAATGCTTTATTTATATACATTCTACAATTATTTTTTGCATAAATTATACAGTTATTCATGCAAAGTTCTGATAATTGAAAATGCCGACGATAATCTTTAAAAATGAAATAGTCAAACCCTGAGGCATCTCTATTTTTGCTTCTTTATTCTTCCTTTGCTGTAAGGTGTGAGTGTGCAGAGCTCACATTTATTTGCCTTTAATATGATTAACAGTGCTGGATTGTCACTCAGCCACAAACACTCGGCTTATCTTGCCTCGCAGAGAGGGCTCTCCGAGTCTCCTTATAACCGCAATCAGGGCTCGACTCTTTTGACTGAGCGACATTCAAAGACTGCTGGCTCTCACTAAAAGACTTCCGAGAACATATCTACACACAAGCACACACGCAGACACCTTTAAAAAAGAAAAGACGGTTATAGCCATCAAAGCGGAGGATGCATTAAGTGTGTATATTAAGCAGAGTACACACACACACACACACACACACACACACACACACGCACACACACTTGAAAATGCTTGAGCCCAAAGCGACATTGAAGCACTGCCATTACTGTTTTTATTACTGTATTTTTATGAGGAAAAAAATTGCTTTTCATGTGCGAGACATTTTCAATTGAAGAGGGGCAAAACTGCCGGTGATTGAAGAAAGTATTGTGTAAACCGTGTATTTAGAAAAGTCTTTCCTTGAAATCTTTGCAATCAGTGATACTTAAATCTGAAGCACCATGTGTAAAAATGGAACCGAATGTTCTACATAAGAATTTGAGCCTTAATCTAATCTTAGCCAGTGAGTTTACCCCATGAAAACTAAAACATACATATTCAGATCTCTTTAAAATAATTCAAATTTGTGATGCTAACTAACTTCATCCGTTTACACATGAGCTACTACATCTGTAATAGCATATTCATTACATAGATAGATAGATAGATACATACATACATAGACAGTAGGGGTGTAACGATACATGTATTCGTACCGAACCGTCACGGTACGGGCATCTCGGTTCGGTGCATGAGGCCTTACGACGAATACAGGCAATTCACCCTCAATCCAGAAGGGGGTGCCCGCAGTAACGCAACTCTGATAACCGCCGGCAGAAGAACAGTGAATGCCAGGAGTTGCGCGCTTGAAAACAAAGCCCACTAGACAGTGACCATGTGCTGATTCTGAACGCGTCTCTCACTGACAAAGGAGTATAACGTTACTTTAAAGACTCGCGCACTCAACTGTCTGCGAAATGGAGCTTTGTACTCTTGTATCCTACCGCTCTCATTCGGCACAAATCCAAATTTTCCATAATATTTCCATATTTGCGATGCATCCAAATGCTAAACTATTATTTATTATGTAAATTATAGACTTTGTACTTCAGTCGCGTTCTAATGGTGACACAGTGAGGCGGGCGTGCTGATGTTTCGTTCACTGTATTTTATTTTGATAAAGTATTAAAGCCTGGAACTGATGTTTTGTGTTTGTGTGCACCAGCGCGATTACTTCAGCTTTCCTCATACCAGCAAAATCAACTTAAACAAAAAACAAACAAAAAACAAAACAAGTTGTCGCTTTCTGTCATTTGAGTTTCCTTTCTGTCACAAAACTGAACTGAAGCTCAGCAAATATAGGCTACGTTAAGTGTCGCACTGTTTTTTCCTTGTCTATCAGTTAACTAAATTAAATATATTTCAGGTATTATTCCTTGTATGTATATATGTACTGCAAATTTTATAGCCTACATATGACATTAATTTGATATAATATTTAGTATTTTCACATGTAGGTGGAAAAAAAATGTAATTTGTACTACTGTCTGTTTAAAATAAATGAAAAGAAATCTAGCATAGTAGATTTTTTTTTTTCTGTTGTACCGAAATCGTATCGAACCGTGACCCTCGAACCGAGGTACGTACCGAACCGTGACATATGTGTACCGTTACACCCCTAATACACAGAGTTGAAGTCAAAAGTTTACATACACCTTGTAACACATACACCAAAATAAGAAGGATCATACAAAATACGTTAGTTGAATTTATAAAAATTATGCCCTTCATAAGTTTACATACAATCGAATACTGTGTTGTTACCTGAATGATCCACAGCTGTATTTTTTTTTAGTGATCGCTGTTCATAAGTCCCTTGTTTGTCCCGAACAATTCAACTGTCCGCTGTTCTTCAGAAAAATCCGTCCCACAACTTCTTCTGTTCTTCCAAATCCATCTTTTCACACTGAGGACAACTGAGGGACTCATATACAACTATTACAGAAGGTTCAAATATTCACTGATGCTCCAAAAGGAAACACAATGCATTAAGAACTGGGGGGTGAATACTTTTTGAATGTGAAGATCAGGGTAAGTTTCACTTATTTTCTGTCATGTATTATGTTAGTATTTTCTGTAGCTTCTGAAGGGCAGTATATAAAAAGTCATATTAAATTAAAATAAGAAAAATGTACACATCTTTATTCTGTTCAAAAGTTTTCACCCCCTGGTTCTTAATGCATCGTTTTTCCTTCTGGAGCATCAGTGAGTGTTTGAACCTTCTGTAATAGTTGCATATGAGTCCATCAGTTGTCAGTGCGAAAAGACTGATCTCAAAATCATACAGTGATTGAAAAGGGTTCAAATACACAAAAAAATGCTTAAAAACCAAAGAAATTGTGTGACCTGAGGATTTTTTTGAAGAACAGCAGGCAGTTTAAACTGTTTAAACTTTTGAACGGGGTCATTTTTAGAAATTCAACTTTTTTTCTTCAAAATTATTTTCTCTTGTGGACTATATGTAAATGTCTTTTATGTCAAATATCTTATTCAGGTCAGTACTAAATAAACAATAACATGCGTTTTGTATGATTCCTCTTATTTTGGTAAAATATTTAACATTTTGCATATTTTGCAAGGTGTCCCTTTTGAAAAAAGACAGCTAAAACCAGCCTTAGCTGGTTGGCTGGTTTTAGCTGGTCAATCAGTCTGGTCTTAGCTGGTCATAAGGCTGGTTTTAGAGGGGTTTTGGCCACTTCCTTAGCTGGCCAGGCTGGGAGACCAGCTAAAACCAACCACTTCCAGCTTAAAAACCAGCCAACCAGCTTAGGCTGGTTTTAGCTGTTTTTTTATTTATTTTTTTTCAGCAGGGGTATGTAAACTTTTGACATCAACAGTAGCTAGATTGGATAGGATGGATAGATGGATAGATAGATATAGATAGATAAATAAAGTAGCTTTCCCAATAAACTTACTCACAAAGAGAAAAACCCAACAAAGTTCTGCTAAAATCAATCCCAAGTATCTAGAAATCCAGAATGAACTAGTCACATAAAAACACCAACAATGATTATCTAACTGTGGCTTCTCACCCTGTAGTGAGAAGTTTAACAAGTGCAAGACTTTCAGTTTTCAGCAAAGCTTTGAGGAAACATGTCTAAACGAACAACATTGTTTAACTTTCACCACCTCAGCTGCTGTTGAGAGTCTGTCAGCCATTTTGTAAACACCAGTGGGGCCTAACCGAAGAGTTTTCTGTTGATACGCTTTGAAGTCTAACAGCGACTGGCCTCCATTTCTAGACGCAGGTTTATCCAGAATGAAATGAAGCAATGAATGACAGAAGAATGAGAGAAAAACAGGCAGGAGAGAGGGGAGAGAGATATTGAACCCGACAGGCTGAGAGTAAACTTAAATTAAACACACCCAACACTATCAGATGTAGCTGGCTGACGGAAGGTAGGTATATGAGCGCAAAAGGAGGGAAAATAAGAGATAGATGGATAGATGGATGTATACTATGTGTGTGAGGGAACGAACTCTTGAGTAAATGTGCTTGTGCTTGAGACAGACTGTCAGGACTGCTAGAGGATTTCATTACAAGCCCACTTTGACTGGCAGCACGCTTCAACATTCACTTTCTCTGCATCTCACATGCACCGTCATTTCGGCAGCTCCCCAGTGCTCAATATCTACTCGTTAATCAATCAATGGAAGTAAATATAGAGCAAGACATCAAGGAGGACAATTAGATAGCCAGTAAACAAATACACGCTTCACTGTCAGAGAAACAGATCCAGTCATGCGACACCTGAAAAGATTCTCAAGCTGAACTAAATCAAAGTGCCATCCTGATAGAAAACCCACTCACATGGATTATTTTAACAATGTCCTTACTACCTTTTTGGGCCTTGAACATGTCAGTTGCTTTGCTGTCTATCTATGCAGGGTCAGACAGCTCTCAAAGGTCATCAAAAATATCTTAATTTGTGTTCTGAAGATGAACGAAGGTCTTACGGGTTTGGAACGACATGAGGGTGAGTAATTAATGACAGAATTTTCATTTTTGGGTATCCATTGAACTCACATTGTGATGTGTTGTTTTTGTCTTTATTGGACTTCGAAACTCCATCACTGATGCATGCATCTTTTTTTGTGTTTCATGGAAGTGGCAAAATCACACAGGTTCGAAACGACACAAGGGTGAATAAACAATGCCTGAATTTTCATTTTTGGGTGAACAATTTATTTTAATATCTGGCAGATCTGTCGGATAAAATGCTTTTTGTTACATAAAATCAGTGCTCTGTAACCACAGTATTAGGTGATATGTGTGATAAACTTTGAGGAAAAATATGGCGAATTTTAATGTGGAATCAGTCTTGTGTAAAAGAGAGACAGACAGAGAGAGAAGGATGTGCGTGGGCAGGTAATAAGCAGACTTTTTTTTTTTTCAATACAGCAGGAAAAGCAACAGCAATATCTTTGCACTAATGGTCTTGTTAGCAACAACAGTGGTAATGCACTCCACATCTCACACACTTTCTATTAAAACACACACATACAGAAAGAAATAAGGATGGGGACATTGTGAATCTTGAATTCTCCTTAATTTAAACAATCTACAGTGAAATTCCACAAAAAAAGCAAACAAATAAATAAAACCTAGTTTTACTGAAAAACTAATTCGCACACAGTCACACAATTCCAGAAGATTGATGCAACAAAGTGACAAACGAATACAAAAGGCAGTGAAGAAATTCCTGTGGGAGCCATTTTGTTGACTCGTCTTGTGGAGTGGAGAAAGCAGAAGTGATTAGATCACATTATTATCTCAGACTGCCTCAGGACCATTAGGGACAAAACACATGCACACATCAGCACAGAACACATGCTTTCAGTCAGATAACAAACCCTTACAGCGCTGACAACTCAATCAAACATATACACACACATACAATCAGTTCTGAGTGTTTGTGGTTTGTTATCCTTCCACGCTTATTGAATATCTTATTTATGACCTTTTATGAACTTTACAGAGCATCTCTTACATTATATTTTCATTTTCAGAGTGTTTCTAGAGATTCTATTTTCAATATTTTTAATCTTAATATTTTTTAAACCTTTCAAGTAAAGCAAAAACACCATGTTTAAAAAAAATAAATAAATGAAGGTGGTTATATTCTACACTTTTGAAACTGGACTTTTCTTTTATTGTATTAGTTGTATTATTACCATTTTGCATGCTTAGGCCTGAGACGTACTCTATATAAACATGTTTCAAGATGTCCTAGCTCAGTGTTAGCTACGACATGCATTGGCACAATCTGTCATCTATGTTTAGATTTTTCAGTTTTCAGTGTACATGTGTAAGCCTTAGACTTAAACAGGCTGTTTTTGCTACCGCAGCTTTAAGATCACTACAGTATAAAATGTTATCTCTTGGGATTGGCTAATTCCTTTGCATGTAAATGAAGTAGTAGTGCTACATACAGATTGCTGGATGTTAAATAGATGGTGATTTGTAAATATGGGCAGTCATGTGTTAATTAACCTCTTTGTGATGTCATAATTATGGTGATTTCTGATTGGCTTGTTTTTGGAGTTTAGTTTCCAGATATGGTCTGGATGGACTAGGAAGGAGCTTGCCATTATGAATGTTCCTGTAAGTGTACTTAGTGCATCAAACACTAGATCAATAATCAAACCTGTCTTAAACTGTATTAGAACATTGTGGATGGTTGCCAGGGTTTGCTATTTGATTGTTTTGGTGTACTGACTTAGTCGAAATAACCCACCCACAAGAACATTGTACATGGTTGCCAGAGTTTGCTACACGATTGTTATGGTGCACTGACCGAGTGCAAATAATCCACCCACAAGCCTCTACGATGTTCTGATGTTATGCCAGCGCCCAACACTGCACCCAGATTATTATAATAATACAGTCATTGCCAAGAATATCAGCACCCTTGTAATTCTATCAGAAAATGCAACACTTCTCTTAGAAAATTGTTCCAATTGCAAATGTTTTGGTATTCACATGCTTATTGTTTTTGTTCGCACTGCAACAAAAAAAAAAACTGAGAAGTCAAACTTGATCAAATTTCACACAGAATTCAAAAATGGACTGGACAAAATTATTGGCACCTTGTTAATATTGCAAGAAATAATTGCTTTCCAAGCATGTGATGCTCCTGTAATTTGTATTTAGACACACCTGTGGCAAATAACAGGTGTGGGCAATATAGTAATCACACGTGCAATCAGTTAAAATGGAGAAAAGCTGACTCAACCTTTGTGTTGTGTGTCACACTGAGCATGGAAAAAAAAAAAAAAAGAAAGTAGTACAAAGAGTTGTCTGTGGATTTGAGATAAAATATTGTGGGAAAAACATGGATAATCTCAAGGTTACAAGTCTATCTCCAGAGATCTTAATGTTCCTGTGTCCACTGTGCGCAATATCATCAAGAGGTTTACAGTCCATGGCACTGTTCCTAACCTCCCTGTACGTGGACAGAACAGCAAAATTAATGAAAAATAACAACAAATGATTGTTAGAATTGTTAGAATACCATTCCGGATGAAGAACCCCGATTAACTTCTAAACAAATTCAAGCTGATCTGCAGACACGGGGTACAGCAGTGTCAGCTTGCACTATTCCTCGAAAAGGGACGCTACGGTAGGAGACCCAGGAGGACACCATTGCTGACACAAAGGCATAAAAAAGCAAGACTGGAGTTTGCCAAAACTTGTGGACTTGTGACAAAACCACAGTCCTTCTGGGAGAACGTACTGTGGACAGATGAGACAAAAGTGGAGTTTTATGGTAAAGGACATCATGGCACTGTCTACAGAAAAAGAAATGAGGCCTTCAAAGAAAAGAACACAGTCCCTACAGTCAAACATGGTGGAGGTTCAAAGATGTTTTGGGGTTGCTTCGCTGCTTCTGGCACTGGATGCCTTGACTGTGTGAACGGTATCATGAAATCTGATGATTACCAAAGAATTTTGGGGCGCAACGTAGTGAGCAGTGTCAGAAAGCTGCATTTCCACCAGAGGTCATGGGTCTTCCAGCAGGACAATGACCTGAAACACACTTCAAAAAGCACTTAGAAATAGTTACAAACAAAGCGGCAAAACAGCAGTTGGGAGAAGGCATCCTTCAAATCTGAATGACCTGGAGCAGTCTGCAAAAGAATAGTGGTCCAAAATTCCAATAGAGAGGTGTAAGCAACTCATTCATGGTTACAGGAAGCGACTGATTTCAGTTATTTTTTCCAAAGGGGGTGCTACCAAATATTAAGTGAAGGGTGCCACTAATATTGTCTAGTGCATTTTTTGAGTTCTGTGTGGAACTGTATCAGATTTAACATGTGAGTACCAAAACATTTGCAACTGCAACAATGTTCTGAGAGAAGGGTTACATTTTCTGCCAGAATTGCAAGGGTGCCGATATTTTTGGCCATGACTGTATGTTCTGCATTTGAGTAAGAATTGACTTTGTTGACCACAACTATGACTTCGTACAACTAGAACTTTGTCATTATAGACTTTGTTGACAATTAAGTTTTGTAAATATGCATGTGTGTAGTATGAATGCAATATGGGCATTTGCCATATGATATAAGCCACATTTATGAATATGGCAACCCGCATGGACACGTCCATCTTAATTTATTTTTCAAAGCTTTGCATAATCACCCAAAAATTCATGTTCAAATAATGAGAGTATGTTTTTTTGGTTGACAGTAGTGAAAAGTCACTTCCTTGGGTGAACTGTATGAAAGGCCTGTACCCTGTTAATCCTGTTTAGAGAGAGCAAATGACACACACTCCAAAATACAGTGTATTGAAACAGCATTGTGCTAAGAGGCTTACAGGAAAAGTGTCACACACGTCGGCGTAAGTGCGTATGCGTATGAGTGTGTGTCGGCATGTGGAGAATCCTCAAGTATTTGTAGTCATAATGGTGTCTGTACGAAATGGCAGCACTTGACTGGACGGTGAGGGTTTCTTTAAGTGAGGAAATGTTGCCGCGTCTATCCTAACAACAACAACACGCACTCCCACACACACAATTTTTATGCTGTTGTGTTCCTTGCAGTGAAACTGATTAAAATGACTAGCTTTCTGTACAATGCTATGGACCACCATCACCTTTTTTTCTCACTTCCTTTTTCAAGCTCTTTTTCTCCACTCTCTCGTTCAGTGTGACTCTCCAGACCCTTAGCGGCATGTCCCGTGGTGAATTGTTCGTAAGCTTCTCACCGGATCAGGTCTCACATCCGCTGCAACTGCATCAGTAACGCATTTTCTTGTGTGCGTGTTAGTGTTGTGTACTCGGCTTTGATGTTCTGTCTCCCATGATTACACCCAGATAATGTCACCAAGTCTTCTGTGTCAGTTCACTCGTTTCATCAAGCTTCACAACCACTTGTGTGGATGCTCACACAACACACACACATGCAAATACACATTCAGTGAGTCAGAAGAGGGGCTTCCTGTACCCCAGAGCCCTGTACATGGCAAGATGAAAAACTAAGGAAAAAAGATTACAAGAAATTAACGAGAAATAACTAGCTTTTTACGTTTGCTTGCTTTTGCAAAGTTTGCCACTATGATACTACAGCAGAAGTGTCTGATCCTGGTCTTGGAGGGCCAACATCCTGCAGAATTTAGCTTTAGCTTGTCCCAACACATCTGCACATCTGTTTAATTGGGATTGGAGATAAACTCTCCAGGACAGTGGCCCTCCAGGACTAAAATATTGTGGATGGTTGCCAGGGTTTGCTATGTGATTGTTGCAGTGTACTGACCTAGTTGAAATAACCCACCCACAAGGACATTGTGGATGGCTGCCAGGGTTTGCTATGTGATTGCTATGGTGTACTGAGTCCAAATAACCCACCCACAGGCCTCTACAATGTTCTGATCCCTAGATATCTCAGCGTCCAGCCCAAAATCATATTAGAATAGATCAGTGGTTCTCACAGCTGTTTTTTACAGTGGCATACCCCCTGGGGCATTTAACATTCTTCTGCGTACCCCCTCTCTTCCACTTAGACGGCAGTCACACATTTTCTATAAAAGGACCATCTTTGCCCCTTGAAATTAATTTACAGGTGCATTTTTTTTTTTTTACCTTTATAGAGGCAAAGATTTTCTATCATTATTAATTGTATGTCATGTTTTATGTCATATTCTTAACATTCCAATAAGTGTATTATTAATATAATAAATAAAACAATAAATGATGCCAAATCGAATTGATACTTGTAGATTTAAACATAAAACCGCCAATAAGTGGCGTGAAAACAATAACTCGCACATGGTATGTGTCTGTATCGAAGAGAGTTTAAGTCGATCTCAATGTATAGTCCATGTTAATATTTGGTCTTCATGCTATTAAGTGAAGTTTTATGAAGTTAATATTATTTTAAGTTGGGGTAGACAAAACTCAGAATTTTGTTCGCGTACCCCCTCTGTCACCTCATGTACCCAAGTCTGAGAATCACTGGAATATATATATATATATATATATATATATATTAGGGCCGGGACTCGATTAAAAAAAATAATCTAATTAATTAGAGGCTTTGTAATTAATTAATCGAAATTAATCGCATTTTAATCGCATATAAATATTTGACCTGAGAACAGTGAGAAGTAAGTTTTTTCATATGGATTTTTAGTATACCATTGAATAATGACTGAATACATAAGCTTAAGCAACTAAATATTGTTTATTTTTGCTCAACCAAGTCCAACAGACCAGTGCAATATTGCCATTAAGTGTAGCAATAGGATATTTAGAAATATAGTAGCCTACATTTCAGAAAATCAGGTACCCTATAGGTAGGCAGACCTTCTGTAAACTGTTTAAGTAAAACACAATACTTTCAAGTACATTCAGAACATTGGAAACCCTGACTATTACTGTAGACAACATCTCTGTTGCTTCAGAGGCCATAACAGACTTTGTTGATTTACCAACAGCTGGTTTAAAAAAATTAAATTAATTTCAGTCCAACTCTCAATAACCTTGGCCAAAACAATAAAGAGTTCAACATAAAGTGCCAGTTGCACCAACAACATAATACATAAAGTTTCAGTTGCACCAACAACATAAAGAGCCAACCAAAGCGGTCTCATAAGCTTCGTTGTCCATGTTCACTGTGGTTTGTTTTTGTCTGAACGCTAGTTGGTGCTCCAGTATAATCGGTCCGCCGAAACTCATCCAGTGAGAAACGTTCCGCGGTGCAAAAATAAGTGCGATTAAAATGCGTTAAAAAATTTAACACGTTATTTTTGTGTAATTAATTAATCTAAATTAACGCGTTAAAGTCCCGCCCCTAATATATATATATATATATATATATATATACATACATACACAGGTGCATCTCAACAAATGTCGTGTGTCGTGGAAAAGTTCATTTATTTCAGTAATTCAACTCAAATTGTGAAACTCGTGTATTAAATAAATTCAGTGCACACAGACTGAAGTAGTTTAAGTCTTTGGTTCTTTTAATTGTGATGATTTTGGCTCACATTTAACAAAAACCCACCAATTCACTCAACAAATTACAATATGGTGACACCTGCAAAAAACACCTGCAAAGGTTTCCTGAGCCTTCAAAATGGTCTCTCAGTTTGGTTCAGTAGGCTACACAATCATGGGGAAGACTGCTGATCTGACAGTTGTCCAGAAGACAATCACTGACACCCTTCAAAGGAGGGTAAGCCACAAACATTCATTGCCAAAGAAGCTGGCTGTTTACAGAGTGCTGTATTCAAGCATGTTAACAGAAAGTTGAGTGGAAGGAAAAAGTGTGGAAGAAAAAGATGCACAACCAACCAAGAGAACCGCAGCCTTGAGAGGCTTGTCAAGCAAAATCCATTCAAGAATTTGGGTGAACTTTCCAAGGAATGGACTGAGGCTGAGGTCAAGTATCAAGAGCCATCACACGCAGACATGTCAAGGAATTTGGCTTCAGTTGTCGTATTCCTCTTGTTAAGTCACTCCTGAACCACAGACAATGTCAGAGGCGTCTTACCTGGGCTAAGGAGAAGAAGAAATGAAGTGTTGTCCAGTGGTCCAAAGTCCTCTTTTCAGATGAGAGCAAGTTTTGTATTTCATTTGGAAACCAAGCTTCCCTATCTGTCGTACACTCCGAGTTGTGTCGAGTAGTGTACGACACTAGGGGTCGCTCTTGAGAGCCCAAACACCTCTGACAGTTTTGAGAAAGGCCAATGAAAATTGGGTGTGCAGATTTGCATAGCTGACCACGCCCCGGACGTCCGGGTATAAATAGGGCAGCGTGTGCATCTGCTCACTCGTTCTGTTTTTCGGAGCCGAATGCAGCGTCTCTGCGTGAGAAGCGGCAACATTCACCTCTCTCGTCGTTGGATCTACGGCACAGACAGCGGTCTCTCCCTCTCTGACACTGCTCGTGTTGTGAGAGTCCCCTGGGTGCGTCGACGGCGATCTTCAAGAGAAGATTCTCTTCTGCAGAGAGCAAATTTTCTCTAAAAGAGCTCCACAGACGGATTGTGTGTTTCACGATGCCTTTCCGTCTGTGTCCTACTGGGTGCGGATTCTACCTTTCCCCGAACGATCGGCACGAACGCTGTGTTCAATGCTTGGGGCGTGAGCATGCTGACGCAGCGTTCGCTGAGGGAGGTTGTCAGCACTGCGAAGACATGCCCTTGGGCACACTCCGCTCGAGAGCCGCGTTCTTTTCGAAGAAGCCGCGGCGCTCCTCATCTGCTTCCCGCTCCGGTCCTTCTACTTCCGGGTACGAGGCCGTTGCGATGTGCGTCGAGGAAGAGCGGCAGGTGTTGAGCGAAGTTTTGCCAGTTGCGTCCTCGCAAACCGCTCACCCTGTGTGTCTACCGATTGAGTCTCCGGACGATTTTGAAAGCTCGTCTCAGTATGGGCTGGATCTTTTGTTCGGGGCTCCTGCTGAGGAAAAGGCAGCGTCCGTAGCATCGGAGGGAGAGCCGTCAGAGGCTGACGTCACAACCGAGTTCGCCGCTCCGGCGGTTGAATCTCAGTCTGTGGCAGACGCCGAAATGGCCGCCGCACTACAACGGGCAGCCAAGGAGATCGGGGTTGCATGGGTTCCCCCGCCCAGCCCTGAGCCTTCAAGGCTGGATGACTGGTTCCTGGGCAGGGGGCGTGACTCGAAGCCACGCTCCTCCCCGGTCCCGTTTTTCCCGGAAGTGCACGAGGAGTTGACGAAATCGTGGAAAGCCCCTCTGTCGGCTCGTTCACGGTACGCTAACTCCCCGTCCCTCACCACCCTCGATGGCGGTCCAGCGAGGGGGTATTCGGAGGTTCCCCAGGTGGAGAGAGCGGTTGCGATGCACTTGTGCCCGCAAAACGCCGCCTCCTGGAGGGGCCGCCCGAGACTCCCGTCCAGGGCCTGTAAGTTTTCGTCTGCGCTTGTAGCGAAGGCTTACGCGACCTCTGGGCAAGCTGCGTCCGCCCTCCACGCTATGGCGATTTTGCAGGTCTATCAGGCTAAGGTTCTTAAAGACCTGCACGAGGGTGCTCCCGACCCAGAGCTGTTACACGAGCTGCGCTCAGCGACCGACTATGCCTTACGGGCTACGAAGGTTACTGCGCAAGCTCTGGGGCGGGCGATGTCCACTATGGTGGTCCAGGAGCGCCACCTGTGGTTAAACCTGGCCGAGATGCGAGACGCCGAGAAGGTTCGCTTTCTCGACGCTCCCATTTCCCAGGCTGGCCTCTTCGGCGAAACCGTGGAGGAGTTTGCCCAGCAGTTCTCCACCGTGAAACAGCAGACGGAGGCCATCAAGCACATCCTGCCTCGGCGTGCAGCGAGTTCCGGCCCAGCTCAGCCGACGCAGCAGCCTCCGCCTGCTCCCCGCCGTGGAAGGCCCCCTACGAGGGTGGCTCAGACCCCGCAGCCTGCCGGGTCTGCAGCCAGACCCGCCCAACGGTCCAGCACTCGTAGGAAGGTGGCACCGCCAGCTCGTCCTCAGGCCACTAAGAACCCCCGGCAGGTTTCGAAGCGTTCCTGAGACGGGCAGCCCAGGGAGGAGGGATCGTTTGGCCTGTCCGGATCCACACTCGACGAGGGGACGAGCGCTGGATTCGGCTTCCACCCGGCTGTCTGCCACCCGGCAGACGGCCACCACTTGGTCAACAAAAGAGCAATTTTCTCCTTCTCTGGGCATATTACACAGCACCCCCGACCCTCCGCTCGATGGTCGGATGCTGTCTCCTCCGTTCAGGGCATGCGGTCACACACCTTCTGTGCTCCCTCATGCTCTAGAACAACGGGCTTGGTCAGACGATCTCCCCTGTCGGGTGGATCCTCTGCTAAGCTCGCACGGCTCGGTCTCCCTGGGCAAAGCAGCCAGTGGCCTTCGGGGCTTCTTACCTCCGACCACACGCTGTTTTCCCAGCGAAGGTTCCCCCACCCTTGGTACGTCGAATGTAACTCCTCTGCGGCCCCTAGCGGAGAACTTTCTGGATTGGCTGAATCTCCCCAATCCTTCCCGCTGGCTGCTCAAGACCATTCGGCTCGGCTATGCTATCCAGTTTGCACGTCGTCCGCCCAAGTTCTGCGGTGTTCTCACTACCTCGGTCCAGGGCTCCAACACCGCGGTTCTTCGGGCGGAGATCGCAGTCCTTCTGGCGAAGGGTGCGATAGAAACTGTCCCCTCAGCCGAAATGAAGAAAGGGTTTTACAGCCCCTACTTCATTGTACCCAAGAGGGGTGGTGGGCTCAGACCTATCCTGGATTTGAGGGTTTTGAATCGGGCCCTACTCAAGCTCCCGTTCAAAATGCTGACCCTCAAGCACATTCTTACGTACGTCAGGTTCCAGGATTGGTTTGTGGCGATAGACCTGAAAGACGCGTACTTTCATGTCTCGATCCTTCAAAGACACAGGCCGTTTCTACGGTTTGCCTTCGAAGGACGGGCATATCAGTACAAGGTTCTCCCCTTCGGCCTCTCCCTGTCGCCCCGCGTCTTTACGAAGGTAGCAGAGGCTGCCCTTTCCCCCCTCAGGGAAATGGGCATTCGCATTCTCAACTATCTCGACGACTGGCTGATCCTGGCTCACTCGTTGGATACGGTTTGCGTACA
Source organism: Labeo catla (assembly GCA_012976165.1). Lineage (NCBI taxonomy): Eukaryota > Metazoa > Chordata > Actinopteri > Cypriniformes > Cyprinidae > Labeo > Labeo catla. Next base: position 74,803 of record VONZ01001013.1, on the reverse strand, counting down.
CAGGGACATGGTTCTCAACCATTTGGCTCGCTTGGGGCTTCGGGTCAACTGGGAAAAGAGCAAACTCTCCCCGGCGCAGAGGATCTCTTTTCTCGGTGTAGAACTGGACTCGGTCGGCATGTCTGCACGTCTCTCCCCGGAGCGTGCACAGTCAGTTCTGAGATGCGTGGCAACGCTCAGGTGCGGCTCAGCGGTCCCCCTAAAACAGGTTCAGAGGCTCCTAGGGCACATGGCATCCTCAGCCGCGGTCACGCCGTTGGGTTTGATGCACATGAGACCGCTGCAGCATTGGCTCCGTACCCGAGTCCCCAGGAGGGCGTGGCACCACGGCACGTTCCGTGTGAACATCACACCATCGTGCCGCCAGACACTCAGCCCTTGGACGGACATCGTGTTCCTTCGGTCAGGAGTGCCCTTGGAACAGGTGTCCAGACGCGTCGTTGTCACCACGGACGCTTCCAGGACAGGCTGGGGTGCCACCTGCAACGGGCAGGCAGCTTCCGGGGTCTGGGCAGGCCCCCGGCTGCATTGGCACATCAATTGTCTGGAGTTGTTGGCAGTGCTTCTAGCTCTGAGGAGGTTCTGGCCTATGATTCAGAACAAGCACGTGTTGGTCAGGTCGGACAACATGGCGACAGTAGCCTACATCAACCACCAGGGCGGTGTACGTTCCTTTCGCATGTCACAACTAGCCCGCCACCTCCTGCTCTGGAGCCAACACAGACTCAGGTCCTTACGGGCCACTCACATTCCGGGCGATGCCAATCGAGTGGCCGATTCTCTGTCACGACAGGTTTCGCTCGGAGGCGAGTGGAGGCTCCACCCTCAGTCGGTCCAACTGATTTGGGATCGATTCGGCCAGGCGCAAGTGGATCTCTTCGCCTCACCGGAATCCACCCACTGCCAGTTGTGGTACGGGCTGACCGAGGCTCCCCTCGGTATAGATGCACTGGCACACAGTTGGCCGAAGGACCGGCTCAAGTATGCGTTTCCCCCGGTGAGTCTGATCGCACAAACTTTGTGCAAAGTCAGGGAGGACAAGGAGCAGGTCCTCTTGGTAGCCCCCTTCTGGCCCAACAGAACCTGGTTCTCGGACCTGGTTCTCCTGGCGTCAGCTCCTCCCTGGCGCATTCCCCTGAGGAAGGACCTCCTTTCCCAGGGGAAGGGCACAATTTGGCACCCGCGCCCCGATCTCTGGAACCTCCACCTGTGGCCCCTGGACGCGACCAGGAGGACTTCAGAGATCTCCCACCATCAGTGGTGAACACACTCATTCAGGCAAGAGCTCCCTCTACCAGGCGGCTGTATGACTCTAAATGGCGCGTGTTTGTGAACTGGTGTTCTGCTCGGCTAAGGGACCCACGGAGTTGCGGCATCGAATCAGTGTTATCCTTCCTCCAGGAGGGCCTGGACAGGCACCTATCTGCCTCGACACTTAAGGTTCATGTGGCCGCTATATCGGCTAATCATGACCTGGTGGGTGGCAGGTCGGTGGGAAAACACGATTTGGTAATCAGGTTTCTGAGAGGAGCCCGGAGACTGAACCCTCCTCGGCCACATCTTATCCCCTCTTGGGACCTTGCTGTGGTTCTCCGGGGCCTACAGCAGGGTCCCTTCGAGCCTCTTCAGTCAGTCAAACTCGATGCTCTCTCCCTAAAGACGGCTCTCCTGACTGCGCTCGCCTCGGTAAAGAGAGTGGGAGACCTCCAAGCCCTCTCCATCAACAGTTCGTGCCTGGAATTCGGACCAGCGGATTCTCACGTCGTCCTGAGACCCCGGCCTGGATACGTGCCCAAAGTCCCCACCACTCCCTTCAGAGACCAGGTGGTGACTTTGCAAGCTATCTCTTCCCAGGAAGATGACCCCAACCTGACCTTGTTATGCCCAGTCCGTGCCCTGCGCATCTACTTGGAACGCACTCAGCCCTTCAGACGTTCTGAACAGCTCTTCGTCTGTTATGGGGGACAGCAGAAGGGGAAGGCTGTCTCCAAACAGAGGATCTCCCACTGGCTGGTGGACGCAATTCGGGTGGCCTACCAGGCCAGAGGCCTACCCTGCCCTCTGGAGGTAAGAGCCCACTCGACTAGGGGCGTCGCTGCCTCGGCAGCCCTGGCAAATGGGGCCTCATTAACAGACATCTGTAGAGCTGCAGGTTGGGCTACACCTAACACATTTGCCAGATTTTACAATTTACGCATGGAGCCAGTGTCAGCTAGAGTCTTGAATACCAGCTCTTGACTCAGTTCTCTGGTTGGTGTAGAGCTTGCTTTAAAGCGCTTCCCCTAACGGTGATTACGCTTCTGAGTTTCAGTAGGTTTCCTAGCGTGAACCCTGGACACCATCTCCATCATTGGCACCTCTGGACGTGGCAGAGTTTTGCGGAGGGACTCGCTACGAATTCGGTCACAAGGTATGGTCACCTTTGTTCTGATTGAATTGTGCCCCATATGTAGTGGCTCCTTATGTGGCCCCATGTGTGTATCCCCACCTATAACTCCTGTAGTGCGGTGTTTCCCCTGAGGACTGGTTTGTCTCTAGGGTCTGAGTCTGGTGGTCTCCCCCGGTGTGAGTCCCACCTCAGCCCCATGTTTAATGTTGTCACTTGTACCCCCCCTGTTGGGCAGGTTGTGAACTCCGTAGCGCCGTTTTTCCTTCGGGGAGGAGGCGCTTTCCCAACGCTCGCAAGACACTCGGCCGCTCTACTGAGGAAGGCCCGGCTGCAGAACCCTGGTACAGGTCAGTCTTGGACGTTGGATGGTCACGGAGGAGGTGAGCTGCACTTCGTTAACACGTTGCCTGTTACTTCTGCGCTTATCACTCGTGACGCGGCCAGTAAGGTGGCGGTTTTCTACGGGGACCCCTAGTGTCGTACACTACTCGACACAACTCGGAGTGTACGACAGATAGGGAACGTCTCGGTTACGTATGGTAACCCTCGTTCCCTGATGGAGGGAACGGAGACGTTGTGTCTTCCGTGCCACCTTCCTGGACCGCCTCTGAGTGAGTTGAGACCCTCGGCTCCTCAGATCAGAACGAGTGAGCAGATGCACACGCTGCCCTATTTATACCCGGACGTCCGGGGCGTGGTCAGCTATGCAAATCTGCACACCCAATTTTCATTGGCCTTTCTCAAAACTGTCAGAGGTGTTTGGGCTCTCAAGAGCGACCCCTAGTGTCGTACACTACTCGACACAACGTCTCCGTTCCCTCCATCAGGGAACGAGGGTTACCATACGTAACCGAGACGTTCTAGAGTCTGGAGGAAGGGTGGAGAAGCTCATAGCCCAAGTTGCTTGAAGTCCAGTAGTCAGTTTCCACAGTCTGTGATGATTTGGGGTACAATGTTATCTGCTGGTGTTGGTCCACTGTGGTCCAGACATTTTAGAACACTTCATGCTTCCTTCTGCTGACCAGCTTTTTAAAGATGCTGATTTCATTTTCCAGCACGATTTGGCACCTGCCCACACTGCCAAAAGCACCAAAAGTTGGTTAAATGACCATGGTGTTGGTGTGTTTGACTGGCCAGCAAACTCACCAGACCTGAACCCCATAGAGAATCTATGGGGTATTGTCAAAAGGGAAAATTAGACACAAGAGACCCAAAAATGCAGATGAGCTGAAGGCCACTGTCAAAGAAACCCGGGATTCCATACCACCTCAGCAGTCCCACAGACTGATCACCTCCATGCCACACCGAATTGAGGCAGTAATTAAAGCGAAAGGAGCCCCTATACCAAGTACTGAGTACATATACAGTAAATGAACATACAAAAGGCCAAAAAGGCCAAAGTCTTTTGAAGTATTCTTATTTGTTGAGATAGTGAATTGGTGGGTTTTTGTTACATGTGAGCCAAAATCATCACAGTTAAAAGAACCAAAGACTTAAACTACTTCAGTCTGTGTGCACTGAATTTATTTAATACACAAGTTTCACAATTTGAGTTGAATTACTGAAATAAATGAATTTTTCCACAACATTCTAATTTATTGAGATGCACCTGTATATACAGTAGCATTTGAGTAAGAATCAACTTTGTTGACCACAACCATGACTTTGTACAACTACGACCACGACTGTGACTCTGTTGACAATTAAGTTTTGTAAGTATGCATCTGTGTAGTATGAATGCAGTATGGGCATCTGCCATGTTGGCATTATCTTGTGACCCGTGACCCTCGTGGCCTCATCTATTGGATACATGCTTAAAAAAAACATTGCACACAGTGAGTCGCATGGGTATATTTTTCAAAAATTTGGGTTTTGCCATTTTTTGATAAAAATGTGAGGCTGTTTGCCTGTGCCAAACTCTCTTGGTAATAGGGTTTTGTGGATAGTTGTTAGGCGGTTCTTTTTACGGTTGTAAGGGGTGCTGTGGGTGGTTGATAGGAGACTCAAGACAAAACAGCCCACCCCCAAAGTCTGGAACCTACAGTACAGTAGTACCATTCTAATTTGCTGGTCCTTAGATATGATTCGGTCTCTTTCTTCTGCACACTAAGCACACTAAGACTTGAAACTCTGGAAACTTGAAGGCAAGAGCACACCTTTGCTCAACAAGTTCAGTACCATTCAAGTCCACAGAACAAATGCACTGTATGCCAAGGTTGTCTAATTCAGATCTGAAAGTTTAAGACAGGGAGGCATGCAACTTCTCTGAAACACTCTAACAAGCTCTACTGTAGAGCAAGAAACAGCAGTCTGCTCTCTCGCCCTCGCGCTGTGGGAGAAAACACTATAATTTTTAATCCTTTTAAAATGTGTCGACAGGGTCGAGTCTCCAGCCGTTAAGATAATGCTCGTCTCTCTGTATCTGTTTCTATCACGGCCTCAGTCTGCGACTCTGTCTTTCTCTCCATCTGTCACTCTCTCTTTCAAAATTTCTTGCCTTGTCTTTGTCTATTCATCTCTGTTTTTCTCAAGCTCATTCTCTCTATCTGTCTTCGCCTCCTTCCCGTCATTCCTCTGTGCGCTCCCGAAGCATTTCTTTGAAATGCATCTAATTAGCGCGGGGCTCGTCGTGCGGGTTAAATTAAATTGCAGAGATACACGGAGGATGGAGGTCAATAGCTCCATAAAGACCGGCAGAGCTGATAATTGGGCTGGCTTCTCTTTTCCGTGCATGATCAAAATGCCAGTGGACAGAGCGTTGTCTGCCTCGGAGAATGCCTGGGAGAGCGACAGAGACTTTTCTTTCTTTTTTTTAAGAGAAAAAAGAAAGAGAGCATTTATTTTTAGAGAAATGAAAGGGAGAGAGGACCAACCAATCACATCCTGCCTCTGCACACTTCCCTGTCTGGGTCTAAATACCAACCTGTGAAGGGAAGAAGTTGGGTGGGTGAAAGAAGAAATGGTAAGAAAGACCAGGAGAGAAAATGAATGAGTGGTTGGGCTGAGCAAGCACGACAGGTTTTACCATGTGACATTACAAATGTGTCAACCGGTGTCCAAGGAGGACTATGTTACCTGGAGAACGCTAATTGTTAATCTTAATGACAGATGCTCAGGGTGGAGAAGGACCTCCTGGAAGTTTCATCATATCTACACAACTATTAGTGAGCAGGATCACAGTATGTTATTTATAAATGAGAACAACGAAAAAACATTTAATATGCACAAACCGTAGAGCATCTCCCAGACTTGACTGACCCATCTGGTAACTATGAACACCACTCACGTTTTCTTCAAAAATATTAAAATATACTATAATTTCTAATATTCTGAATATTGCTTTTTATTGCAGCATACTGTACAGAGGTGAAGACAGACTTGTTCATTTGTTAAAAATAATATTATCTTTTGGTTTTGGGCTTTAAAAAATGTTTATATTCCACATATTCATTAATCTCTGCAAGAAATGTCAAGAAAAATCTTGAATTTGCTTGGTAACTTCAGAGTTTTATAACAGAAAGTGACAACATAGGACTTTGGAATATATTGCCTTATATACTGATTGTTTTATCTGAAATTGCTTTGGTGATCATTTAATACTACGGTACATAACATAGTTATTATGTAGTTATTACATATACTTTGTTATTACCATATGACACCAGGAAAAAAAAAGAGAGAGAGAGAGAAAACTATACAATTCAAGTAAGTACTTTTCATTTGTTAAGTATTTAATTTAGGGCTATGATTATTGAAATATTAGTAAGAATTAAAATTGTATTTTGTGATATAAACCATTAAAATGAAATAAAATGCGAGAGAGAGTTTGAGGGCTGAAAGCTGTTTGAGGCGGAGAGCAGTGTGTCGCGCCGCTCTCACCTCTAAAAGTCACGGAAATGCCAGGTCACCTGCTCTCGTACCGAGGAATCAAACGAACGTGAAGGTGTGAGGTCCTCCAAGATCACAAACCCACACACACATCCATACACAAGCTCCAAACACATCACTCGCACCTCTCTTTTTGACGGGGCTGTCGACAACTCACTTCCTCGACTGCCTTTGATTGCTTTGTTATGACTGCCCTCATCCCCTCCCAATCCCTCGCTACTGCTCCCTTTTTGATGATTACTCTTTAATAAAGCATCTCTTTGAAGAGCGTTGGCTCATACTCCTGTTTGCTGGCGCAGGTTGATGACATGGAAGCTCAGAGACTGTCACTAGGACACGACATCACAGAGGCCTTAGATAGTGGGAAGTCTTTTAAAAATTCATTAGTGACTTTAATAATTAAGATATATGGAAATGACATGCATTGCGGTCTGGGTGAATGATTAAGTAGGCGAAGTGATCTACGTCGATGAGGCTGTATAAATAATGTTTATATTTCACATATTCATTAATCTCTGCAGGAAATGTCAAGAAAAATCTCATATCCTACACTAAGTGTGCTAGGTAGCTTCAGTGTTTTATAACAGAAAGTGACAACATAGGACTCATAGAACCTGGAATATGTTGCCTCATATACTGGTTGTGTTATCTAAAGTAGCTTTGGTGATAATTTAATACTTAATGGTACATAACATAGTTATTATGTAGTTATTACATATAGACAGTTATTACCATCTGATACCATGACAGTACCATAGTACCACCATTTCTTTATGTAAGAGTAAAAAGGGGCTCGCATTATTCAAAAGGTGTTTCTTGCATTCCATCTTCATGTTCTAATGTAAATCACACCCTACAAAAATATAGAAGCATCAATCAAATGGTTGTAATTTACAACTGTATCAAAATATATATTTCACTTGTAGTTACAGTACTACATTTTGAACATAGCAGGTGAAAGTGCTATTTATAAAATCAGTGTATATTGTCCATGACTTGCACCAGAACAGAAGAAATATGTATTCTCAGAGCAAAATCTCTCCTTCACACTCTCAGTTTCACAAACCCACACACACAGAGAGGTAGGCCACTGAGAGCCCTTTAAAGTTATTGTTTACTATTGATCGTTGAGGTCTACGGTATGAGGGCAGTGTGGTGGAAAAACAACTGACCCTTATGCTCTAGTGTGTGAGAAACTGTGTGATAGCATGAACCACCTCTACAACATGAATTGAAATACACACTATGTGTCTTTTCTTGCACACATTTCTCCAGAGCTGGTGGTTTTGATTCAGTGGTCTAATCCTGTGTAATCCATCTGTGTAAACATGTATATTTACGTACAGTATACTCTCAATTATTGGCCTAGGTGTTAATAGATTCAGCTTGATATCTTAGTTGTTCTCAGGGTAGCACCCCTCTGGGTCAAAATGCTGAAGCCTTTTGTCAAGCCTGGCAAATCCTAGAACTACTTTAGCCTTGACTTGCCACATTCCTTTGACTTCTTGAATTCCTGGCATTTCTCAAGGTTTGTATACTTTGCTGGGTGGAAGCTACTGTTATTTGGCACTATAGCATCTATCTCCACTACAGTGTCTGTTCCTTAGCCAGGGTCATCTAAACCTGCTCCTGAAGGGTCAATGTCCTACAGAGTTTAGGTCCAACTTACCCCAACACAACTGTGGTCTTTAGTAATTAGTACACTTAATTAACCAATACAGGTGTGTTTAACTGGGGTTTAAGCTCAACTCTGTAGGACAATACCCTTCCAGGAGCAGGATAGGACATCCTTGTCCTTAGCTATGTTAATATTGTCAGGTTGGGTGGCCTTCACTCGTGTGTCTGTCTAGACCAGGGCTGGTCAACTTTGGTTCTTTGCTTGCAGAGTTTAGCTCCAACTCTAATCAAACACACACCCTAATTGAACAAGCTAATCAATGTCTTCAAGATCACTTGAAAGTTACAGGCACATATGAGGTTAATTAGTGTTGAAGCTAAACTCTGCAAGACAGTGGCACTCCAGGACCGAAGTTGACCAGCCCTGGTCTAGACCTTAGGTACAAAACAATCCCATACTTGTTTGGATTACATAGTCTTTTCCACTACATTCTGAGGAGATGTTCCCAAACACCAAGGCACTTCAACTCTGGTATTGGAAGACCACTCTCCTGCACAATTTTGCAGCAACTCTAATAAAATGCATCTGAACAAGCTAATCAAGGTCTTTGAGATTTCTTGAAAATTACAAGAAGGTGTGTTTGATTAGAGTCAGAGTTAAACTTCTCAGAACAGTGGCCTCCAGGACTGGTGTTGAAGAGTCCTGCTATGCATCACGGTGACACTCATGGTGTTCTTCAGTGCATGATGTTCTGGTCCTAATCTTTCACCCTACTATAAGGTCCTTCACCCTGGGTCTTCGAATGTTGTACAGCCTCATTTTTACAGGTTCTCCCAGTTTGCCTTAAAGCCATATGTAAGCCATGTCGTCAATGTCTTATCCAGAATTGCAGTAAAATTTAAACAGTGGTCTTGAAACTTTCTTACAGCCAATGTCTTTGATATAGATCCAGATCAGGGAATTATAGATTCCATTTTACCTCTGGGGCTGGTGCCAGAGCTGGAGTTGGTGCTTGGTCAAAACCACTTTTCCTGGTTCCAAGCTGGTGCTTTGGGTGTCGCAAGACAAAAAAACGATTTGAAAGTAGGCTCTGGCTCCGAACCAGCATTCAAACTGCCTTGGTGGAAAAGGGGTATGAATAACCAAAATGAGGTTGGAATCACTTATCTCTTGCAGAAGCAGAGATCTCTTCTGCCGACCACTACTGAACTAACATATTTAATTGTTGTTAATGTTGTTAATTTATCTGAACTCTGATGCCTTTTAAAAAATGTGCCGTTTAAACTGCTGTCTGTAGTGAAGCTCTGCCTACTGATGTTATAGGTTCCTTTGCTTGAGAACAGCAATGTTTCGGGGCCAGTTCTGAACCAGGATCTGGACACCGCCCCAAGTTTTTTTAGAAATGGAAAAGCGCAGTTCCCAATTGGGCTCCGACTGCAGCACTGACATCAACCCTGGTGGAAAAGCAGTATGAGTCCTCATGTTCCTGGAGTAGCGCTTGACATCATCCATGCACTGCTGGTGGCAGACACTAGCTCCAGTCTTGTAGCTGCATCACCATCCATTTATGATGATCATCTGGTTCAGGGGGTTTAAGCCTGTGAATAACAGCAGTACACTTTGTAGTCTTCTTTGAGTTGGCTTATAGTGCTATTGATCTCCTGATAAAGGATTTGTTTCTTGTTGATCTTGTACAGCACCAGGCATCCAAGGATTCATGTGCGTAGTAATGATTCATGCATTCCTGTAGACAATCTAGACTATGATGTACTTTGTTGTCATCCCTGATGCAGTACTGATGAGAAATGCATTATGAATAAAGCTGAGAAAAAGCCAAACCACAAGGTCAACCTTTTTTGGCTCTGAGGACTGCCTCTGGAGACTTCATCTTAAAAAGACCTTTAGTTGTGTTACATTGGTGTGTGTGCCCACAGATTTCTGTCTGTCTTGTGGAGCTCTCCAGGGTGCTGACAGAACTCTCTTTCCTTGGAAGTCCTATGGGGGAGCTATTGCAGGCTCTTCTAGCTCAGTCGCTTTGATCAACTGATCCATGGCCAGTGGTCCTCTTATGCTGGTTGCTAGATGTTCTTGGCAAAGAAGGGAAATAATAACTTGTCCATGTTTGACATTTTGCATTATTCTCACTGCTTTGTTGGGGAAGAGAAAAACCATCACTTCAAGAATGAATAAGATAGAATGTGAAGTCAAATATGAAGGCAGTATACACCAGAAAGTCTTCAAAGCTGTGCAGTTTCAGGAAGGGTTACCAATGCATTAAACTTATTATTTTTGCCAATGTTATGAGAAGCTGGTGCACTGCATGCCCATTACTGGGCAGGGGTAAGTGTCTGTTATCCTCCTGAGCTGTTTTATCTTGTTGTTGACATGTTACAGACCTTTGGTTAGATGCTTGGTCAGCAGCAGCAGCTACAAAGTAACTTGGGTGAACTATTGAATTTACTTCATGGTTTTGAGCTGTTTTGTGCTGACCCTATTCAAAGCATGTCCACATTTGTCAATGGTGTGTGTTTGGGTTTATGTTGCTGAGTTCCAATGTGCTTCTTTTCCATTTCGCTTCTTTCAGAGACACTGGATTTCATCTTTAAACTAGTGAATAAGAATGTTGTGCTGCTCATTTGTTTAGCTCTAGTAGGACCAGGCCCTCAATTGTTTTTTTTTTTTGGGGCTTGGTGTTTGGGGCATTACTTATTAGTCATCACTCCTGTATTTTTTCTTTGTTTCTTTTTTACCTATTCAGACATGCACTTCAGAGGGAACTCAGCTTCCCTGCATTCTGTGTGGGCTTTGGTCTCTCTGGTCACCAAATGTTGTTATTTTCAGGTCTTCAGTATTGTAGATATTTGTCTAAAATTTAGTTAGTGTCTGCAAGCTACATTTGTTACCAAGTACCAAGAACTTTTGACTTTGTTATTTTCCGTCTCTAGTTGATGTTTACACAGTATTATTTTTTATGGCAATGTTTCCAAGATCCCCATTGTTTTCATGTCCTTAGTTTGATGTTTTCTGTTAGTTGCAGAAACTCAAACTATTTGCCTTTTTAGTTGAGGAACTGTACAGGTCATTAGTAGCTTATGCTAACTGCTCCCTTGCTCTCACTATATATATCTGTAAGGCTTACTATACAGAAACATCAAAAGCATTTCCATATAAAAGATGTGGAGGAGGTTTCAGAGAGACACAAGCAGCAGGGTGTCATCTTTCCCTCAGATTCATTAAGTATACCTGGATCAGACTACGGTGAAAGTATTTATAGCCAGGTTTCATAGTATAGAGCAGGACTTAATTACTGCAATCGGACCTTCCTGACAAATGAGACTGAACAGAGGAATTATGAAGTGAGAAGAGAAGAGCTCAGAAAAGAACAAGGAAAGTAGTGGTTCTGGCAACACCATCTCACAACCAATTCGCCCATATTTTACAAGGTGGCCAATTCATACGAATTTAAATGACCACACTCGTATGATTCAACATGTTCTCACTCCCAGCTCGTCACAAATTGACGCTTGGTCAGGACCCCTTGGCGTTGCTTTTTGATGCTCAAGACACCCCTTTGTTTGTCTTAATTTAATGGTTTGCATGCATTCGTAAAAAACAGAAATAATTTAATATAAATGTACACTTTTATTGGAGCACCTAAACCCACCCCTACCCTAAACCAACCCACTTCTGAACAATATAAAACACGCAGAATAAAATATTGCATAAAATATGACTGTAGTTGTATCTGCCTGTTATATTGTGTTTTATTGACAAATTATAAGTTTAGGGGCAGGGGTTGGGTTATGTGCTCATAAATGTGTAAATAATGCAATGTAAATAAAACTGTTGTGACTGTTTACATTGAAAAATCATATGCAATAATGGCAATATAATTACCCAATATATAATTTAATCATGACAATATAATAATTCCCAGTGCCTTTTGCGTTGGCATATTACACCAACGGTTTGTTATTTAAAACAATGGAGGACGCTGAACATCGAAAAATGACGCCAAGTGGTCCTGACCAAGCGTCAAAATGTGATGAGTTGGGAGTGAGTGTTATACGATTTTTTCTACGATTTGTCCAGACCCCAGTGACGGTTAGGTTTAGGGGTGGTGTTAGGGGGGTAGGTCATTCGTGCAAATTCATACGAATTGGGGAACTCGTAAAATACGTATGATTTAGTAAAAATTATATTTAGCAAGAATTAGCTACCTCGCAAAATATGTACAAATTGCCATGAGATCCGGTTGGTTCTGGTGAGTTATGTTAAGTAAAGACAAACAGCGGAAAGGGAAAGGAAGACAAAAAAAAATAGGACTGAGCTAATACATCACGGCAATATGTAATAGCCAAAACATTGTTAAAGGAATAGTTTACTTCCAGAACCAAAATTTACAGATAATGTCCTTACCCCCTTGTCATTCAAGATGTTCATGTCTTTCTTTCTTCAGTCGTAACGAAATTATGTTTTTCTGAGGAAAACATTTCAGGATTTCTTTCCATTTAATGGACTTCTATGATGCTCCAAAATGCAGTTTAAATGCAGCTTCAAAGGGCTCTAAACCCTTTAGACCCTTATTTTCCGAAGAAAATTACAATTTATATACTTTTTAACCTCAAACGCTCATCTTGTCTAGCTCTGTGTGAACTCTGTTTTTTTCCGGTTCATGACAGTTAGGGTATGTCGAAAAACTCCCACCTGATGTTCTCCTCCAACTTCAAAATCATCCTACATTGCTGTTTTACCTTTTGTTTTGTTAAGGGTGTTTGATCTTTACTGCATGTTCACTTTGTAAACACTTGGTCGGTACTTCTGCAGTGATGTAGGACGATTTTAAAGTTTTAAAGTTGAGATGGGAGTTTTTAGACGTACCCTAACTGTCATGACCGTAAAAATTGAGGCTAAAAGTATACAAACTGTAATAAAAAAAAAAAAAACGTTTTGCTAGATAAGACCTCTTCATCCTCGGCTAGGATCGTTTAGAGCCCTTTGAAGCTGCATTTAAACTGCATTTTGGAAGTTCAAATTTGGGGCACCATAGAAGTCCATTACATGGAGAAAAATCCTGAAATGTTTTCCTCAAAACACAATTTATTTACGACTGAAGAAAGAAAGACTTGGATGACAAGGGGGTGAGTACATTATCTGTAAATTTTTGTTCTGGAAGTGAACTAATCCTTTAAACTGAATTGTCCATCACTAACGTATGCGACAGCAAATGCACAACATGACAAACTAATGAAGCCAACATTTTTTAAACAAATCGGTCAAAATGATTCACTGAGCTGAATCTCAAACTCATCATTGAAATTGCGCACTTCACTTTAAAATCAATGTGTAATAGTACATATATGATGCAACATAAATTAGTTTGTGTTAGTATTTTGTAAGATAAAATTAATTTGTCGTTTAAAATGAGTGAAGAGAAGAGAAGAGAAGAGAAGAGAAGAGAAGAGAAGAGAAGAGAAGAGAAGAGATCATGCTGTCCCCGAGGAAGCATAGAGGACCGAATGAGGCAGGAGATCAGAGCCAAGTGATGGGGACAGGACTACAAAAGAACGGAGGGATGAGAGGGAGGAGTTCGCAGAGGTTGGTGGCTCCTCTCTGATCCCTCGTTCTGCGCTTTTGAGGGTGCGAGCTTCTAATGAGCTCGTCTTCTCCTTTTTCTCATAATCTGCTGTACGCTTTATCACACACATCAAACACATACGCACACACCTCTGGCAGCGGTCCTGAGAGGCGAGGGAGCATTGTTCTTTAATCTTTCCTTCTGTTTACCGCTGATCCTCCGTCCCGGAGGTTAAACCATCATTTTACACACATTGTCAGTCTCGCGCTTCAGCCCATGAGATAAAAATTAAATGAGGAGAGAATGATGGAGAAATGTGTCAAGCCAAATAAAAGAAAGAAAAAGAAACACAATTTACACAATTTAAAGCGTGTAATTTTGGCACCTCTAGCATCAATAAATGGAATCGCAAAAACGTATTACAGCATTTAAACAACTACAGTTGTTTTGGATAAAAAGCATCTGCCAAATGCATTAATGTACAAGTACATAAATGTTAACATGGATTCATTTATGCAGGGGCTAGAAAAATGTATAAATTAGGTTGTAAAAATACGAATAAATTCACCTTTCATTCAGACTAATAGTCTATTAACATCGCTGATTCCTGCTGAAATGTAATTGCATTATGGGCTGTTAACGTTATATTTGTGATGGAGAAAGAGAAAAAATGCTCAAAAAATGTTATCCCTCAAGGCAAAATCATGCAACTTTCACATATACTGCGTTCACTCACACAGTCCTCCTCTCTGTACACTCAGGATGACAAATGTCTTTCAAAATAAACCATAAACACAACCAATAAATAAAAAAAGTGTCATTCATGTGAAATTTGCCATCAATCACAATATGTGGCTGTCTCTGTGTGTGTGTATTGAGGAGAGAAAGAGTTGTACGAGATGGTCGAGTGTGCTTGGCGATGTGATTATCTCTTCACACAACTGAACCCGGAAAAAAAAAGACAGAACAAAAAAAAAAAAAAAAGACGAAAAATAATGTGAAAAGAGCTAACGTCAAATTTAAAAACGAGGGAGGCAAAAAATGGATTTTGACTGTATAAACTCAAAAGAGAGTCTTAATTTGCGCCTGGTGGTGAATCAGGAAACTCATTATATCTGTCATATTAACAAAGGAATAAACAGGCATTTCTCTGAAGAAAGAAAGCCATGACAGACACATACACTGAGACAGAAGAGGAAGGAGAGAGTGAGGGAGAGGGGGAGCAGCAGAGAGAATAAATAACAAACGTCAAAACATATTATTCTTTCAGAGTGGGGGATGAATTGAATCCTACACTGTACTTCACGCACAACATTTCATTTTTATCACCTGCAGAACAAAACAAATGAGGTAATTATTAGAGATTTCAAAGACCACTCCACTGACCTAACACACACAAAAAAAAAAAAACATACGTTAGGAATATGGCCCATGAAATAGAATAATGACAGATGTTTCTAAGCAAATTTTTTCTATTTTCTTTTTTTCTCATGTTTACAATTATTAATTATTGTATGTTTTACCTCATATTTTCCATGAGAAATATACCTCATGCAGACCAAATGTGCTTGCTGTCATGTTTCAAAAGCAAACAAACAAATGAACAAACAATAAATACTTAAAAACCACCATACTGACTTTAAGAGATGGATAGCTTGCACTTCTTGACACAAGAGTTACAAAATGTGATAACAGAATCAATAACAGGATCAAATGAATGCATACAATGTTTCCCTTTTTCGCAAATCTGTTCACAAATCTGTCTAAATATGCGTTAGTGAGCACTTCTCCTTTGCAGAGATAATCCATCCACCTCACAGGTGTGGCATATCAAGATGCTGATTAGACAGCTGACAGCTGGCCACAATAAAAAGCCACTCTAAAATGTGCAGTTTTATCAAACAGGAAGCCACAGATGACGCAAGTTTTGAGGGGGCATGCAATTGGCATGCCAATTGGAATGTCCACCAGAGCTGTTGCCCGTGAATTGAATGTTCATTTCTCTACCATAAGCCGTCTCCAAATGCGTTTCAGAGAATTTGGCAGTGCATTTAACCACAGACCACGTGTAACCACACCAGCCCAGGACCTCCATATCCAGCATCTTCACCTCCAAGATCATCTAAGACCAGCCACCTGGACAGCTGCTGCAACAATTGGTTTGCATAACCAAAGAATTTCTGCACAAACTGTCAGAAACAGTCTCAGGGAAGCTCATCTGTATACTCGTCGTTCTCATCAGGGTCTCGACCTGACTGCAGTTCATTGTCGTAACTGACTTGAGTGGGCAAATGCTCACATCCGATGGCGTCTGGCACTTTGGAGAGGTGTTCTCTTCATGGATGAATCCCGGTTTTCACTGTACAGGGCAGATGGCAGACAGTGTGTATGGTGTCGTGTGGGTGAGCGGTTTGCTATTTGCATCATGTTGCAGCATGATAATGCACGACCTTACGTTGCAAGGATCTGTACACAATTCCTGGAAGCTGTAAACATCCCAGTTCTTGCATGGCCAGCATACTCACCGGACATGTTACGGCGTATACGACAGCGTGTTCCAGCTCCTGCCAGTTCCAGCAACTTTGCACAGACATTGAAGAGGAGTGGACCAACATTCCACAGGCCACAATCAAAAACCTGATCAACTCTATGCGAAGGAGATGTGTTGCACTGCGTGAGGCAAATGATGGTCACACCAGATACTGACTGGTTTTTGAATCACCAATACGGTAAGACTGCACATTTTAGAGTGCCATTTTATTGTGGCCTGCCTAAGGCACACCTGTGCAATAATCATGCAGTCCAACCAGCATCTTGATATGCCAGATCTGTGAGGTGGATGGATTATCTCGGCAAAGGAGAAGTGCTCACTAACACAGATTTAGACAGATATGTGAACAATATTTGAGAGAAATAGGCCTTTTGTGTACATAGAAAAAGTCTTAGATATTTGAGTCTAATATATCATGCAGCCTTGAAAAACTATCTAATAATGCGTTTCATGGATTCTCTTCCGGCATTTTGCTGGTTACTTGACATGGGCAAAATGCAATCAAGGATTTGTTAAAATTGAGTACTCAAATTGAATCAAGGAATCGTGACAGCCTTTAATTCAACTAATAAGTAAATAAATAACCTCAAATAAACTCGCTGTGATACATTGATGACATAAACATACTTCAATTTACACCAAAACAGTACATTGTCAAGAAGAGAACTGTGAGGGCAAATGGGAAGAAGGTTGTGTCAAAGTCTGATTCCATGCCAAACAATCAAAATAGCCTTAAAGGGACAGTTCACCCAAAAACGACAATTCTGTCAACAAAAAATCATCCTCATGTTGTTTCAAATCCGCAGGATTTCATCTTAAAAACACAAATTATTATTTTTAAGGAAACCTGAATGAAACCCCCTACTAAAAGTCATTTCACCAAAACGTCCAATCTTCAAAAGGTTCATAATGACACCATAAAAATAATCCATATGAATTGAGCAGTTTAATCTTCTGAATAAACATGATCAGTTTATTTGATGAACAGATTATATTTAGGCTTTTTTTCACAAATATAGGTCGATAAACACACATATAGCATATCAAATATAGTAAATGGTAGCTCAAACATGTAAAAACCAATGGGTTTTGGGCTTCACCATGAACCAAATAGATTTTTTTGGTGCAAAGTAATTATGGTTGAGCTGCTGTTAACCATATTTGATGTGCTCTATGCATGCGGTGACCAAAGTTTATATGTAATATTATATTTGATGTGGTATTAGCCATTCTGAGTATATCAAAGATTCCCAAAAGTTATATTTAAACATTTAAAAATAAGTGGCATGACACCTATCATCACCATCAGAAATGTCCACTTCAATCTGCCGTTAACCATCAAATCTAATATTTGACATCTCTATGCCTGAAGAATAGATTATGTAGACCAAAACCTTATGTGTTGGGTGACTGTACATAGACTGTACACAGAGATAATGGAGATTAATTGGTGTACTGGTCAGGTTTTGGGTTTTGCTAAACTATTACACTCTTTTCTAGCCCCTAATATTCTTCTTTTCTAGCCCCTAATATTCACAACAATGTAATATGCTGCTAAGCCACCACAGTATAATGTATCGTTGGAGAAATTGTCTCTTCAAAAGTTGCACTTCCATTCTTTTGACAAAATAAAAGGCATACAATTAAACTTGTATATAGAATGAAACGTAGATATTAGTGTATGTTAGCTTGATTTTTTCTTCATGAGCATGATCTATTTAAATCCATATCATATTAGAAAGACACAATGCATCTAACCACATATCGAGAGCTGTAGTTTCAAACACAAACTCTCACCCTCTGAACAGGAAAACGGGCTAGGTTTGCACAAATGATGTTGTCTGAATCTGCCAAAAGTAGTCATGCCATTCCAAAATCGTCTTGCATCCTACCCCAAACTGACCCAGGATACCAATAATACCCATCCACACTGATCCAGGTTCAGATTAACGTCTTTCGCTCTGATCTGCTGCTCTAATCTAATAAACTCAAGAGCAAAACTGACCCGGAGAGCAATCCTTCTATAATATGCTTTCTCAAAAGCACACCATGCTGTTTATTTCCTCATAAGGGGCAATTGAAAAGGTCCCTAATCCAATAGTGGGAAAACTAGAATCTTCTAGAGAGGCACTTTCAGTCGTTGCCTCATTCTTTTCAAGTCCAATTAATTTTCTTCCAGCAATAAAGCTCACATCTTTATGGTTGACACTGCAAAGCAGCATCTTATGATTTAATATTTCAGAGATTTATTCCAAATTTTCTCCTGCAATCAATTTCATGTAACTTTGTAATATTGCAATAATTTGGGCTCTTGAGTTAATGTCTCTTAAAATGCTCTTCTACTATTAGCAATTAAGTACGCAATTAAGAATGTTTACATGATGGAATTCCAGAGTAATGGCAATTTACTTCAGATCTCACTAATTAAAAAGGAGCCCAGAATAACGTGATTTTGCTTTATTGATAATTTGATGACTTTCGGCTCTGGGTTTGATTGTGTTATGACTTAATTTGGCTTTAATCATTTGGTATCAGTTTTGGCTGTAACCGAAAGACTGAATGCAGACAAGCAGTATGCTACTCCTTCATTTTTTTATTTATTTTTTGTCTCCCCTCATTTTCATTATATCTGCATAATATCTTTCATCAGCAGCAATGTGTAATTAAAGTGTAATTAAAATTTCCCAAGTGAAAGTTTGATCATGAAAAGCTTTGAAGTGGAAGGCAGCTGACCTGTTCCACACTTGAAGTCACGACCTAAACAATCAAGAGCTGCTTCCATCCGTGTGCTTTTGTGTTTGAGTGTGTAATACAGGTGTCTCTGAACCACTGGCTTTATGAATTAGTATCATTAGTACTCTACATGCTCAGACTACTGGTGCTCTGATTTTAGATGCAGAATATACTAAATCAAACACTTAGACAAGGTAATACTATAATATGTAATTATTATAACATAATACACTCAAAGAACAAAACTGTTCAACTTTATTTTTTCCTACAATTTACTTGTTCTACCCATGTTCTATAAACACAACATTCAAGACAAACCACAGTTTGCCTGCAGTTAAATTAAGTTGTGCTAATAATGTTGAAGATTTATATATATATGAACCAATTAAGTAATAATGCACTTTTTGTAATTTTAATAAAACACACGCAACAACAGCTGGGTTTCTATCCAAAGCCGTGAACTTAACTTTTGTGCAAAACTGGAATATCACATAAAACGTGTGAATAAGTACCGTTTCCATCGGAACAAAATCGTCACTTCCTGATAAACTGGCACTAGCCTATATATCACTAGCTGGGTTTCCATCTAACGTTGCAAATTTAACTTATGCGCAAAATTGGAACATCACAAAAAACATTTTTGAAAAAGCTCCTTTTTACATTTAAAAAAAAGTCAAAGAGAACAAAATCGTAATTTTCTTGATACACTGGCACTATAGCCTATATATCACTAGCTGTGTTTCCATCCAACAATGCGAATTTAACTTACGCACAAAAGTGGAATATCACATAAAATATTTGAGAATAAGCTCTGTTTCCATCCAATAAGTCAAAAAGAACAAAATTGCCAGTTCCTGATAAACTGGCACTAGCCTATAGGGTTTCTAGCCAAAGTTGCGGATTTAATTTATGTGCAAAATTAAAATATTGCATAAATAATTTGCAATTAAGCACCTTTTTCGTTCAAAAGAATCAAAGAGAACAAAATAGTCCTTTCCTGATAAACTGGCACTAGCCTATTTTTCACTAGCTGGGTTTTCATCCAAAGTTGCAAATTTAAATTACGAGCAAAACTGAGTAGAACATTTGCAAATAAACACCGTTTCCTTCCAGTGAGTCAAAGATAACAAAATCGTCTCTTACAGATAATCTGGCACTAGCCTATACATCACTAACTGGGTTTCCAGCCAAAGTTGTGAATTTAACTTGTGCACAAAATTGGAATATTGCATAAAACATTTGCGAATAAGCACCTTTTCCATTTAAAGAGTCAAAGAGAACACAATCGTCACTTCCTGATAAACTGGCACCATAGCCTATACATCACTAGCTGGGTTTCCATCCAACGTCGTGAATTTAACTTGCGCAAAATGGGAATATTGCATAAAACATTTGTAAATAAGCACCATTTCCATCCAACAAGTCAAAGAGAACAAAATCGTTACTTCCTGATGAACTGGCACTAGCCTATATCATTAGCTGGGTTTATATCAATGTTGCAGATTTAACTTTGCAAATAAGCACCATTTCCATCCAAAAAGTCAAAGAAAATAAAATTGTTTAACTGACACTAAAGCCCAGAGGTGGCAAACGTCGGTCATGGAGAGCCGCAGCCCTGCAGAGTTTTGCTTCAGCCCTAATCAAACACACCTGAACAAAATAATTAAGGTCTGCACGATTACTAGAAAGCTACAGGCAGGTGAGTTTTAATTAGCGATGGAGCTGAACTCTGCAGGGCTGCGGCTCTTCAGGACCGGAGTTCGCCACCCCTGATAGCCTATATATCACTAGCTGGGTTTCCAGGCAATTATTTAGCGAATTTAACTTATGCACATATTTGGAATATCGCATAAAACATTTGCAAATAAGCACTGTTTCTATCTAATGAGTCAAAGAGAATAAAATTGTCATTTTTTTAAGGGAAAACATTTCAGCATTTTTCCTCATATAATAGACTTGTATGGTGATGAGCATTTGGCATTAAAAAGTATACAGATTGTATTATTTTTATTAAAATAACCCATCGTTATGCTACATAAGACCCTTCTTCCTCGGCTGGGATCGTTTACAACCGCATTTGTGATCGTTTGAAGCCGCATTTAAACTGCATTTTGGAAGTTCAAAATCAGGGCACCGTAACAGTCCATTATATGGAGAAAAATGCAGAAATGTTTTCCTCAAAAAACACAATTTCTTTACGACTGAAGAAAGAAAGATATGAACATCTTGGATGACAAGGGGCTGAGTACATTATATGTGAATCTTTGTTTTAAAGTGAACTTCTCCTTTAATGCGGTTAACTGGAATATCGCAGAAAAGACTTGAAAATAAGCACTGTTTCCATTGAATGAGTTAAAACAAACAAAATAGTCACTTCCTGATAAACTGGCACTGAACATCACTAGAAAAGTAGGAGAGGCCACTGAATATAATAATTTTCATATATAATAACTTACTTGCGCATCAGCGAGAGCAGAAAAAAAAAAAAAAACAATAATCAATAAAAACGGACATTGCTTACGAAGGCGGATGCAATTGTGTAAGACAGTCCTGGGAGGCAATTACACAGAAATACTCTGATGACAGACTTTCCATCGGGAACTTAAGAATGGCTATAACAACATTTCAGATACTCTGCAACAAGATCGGCCCACTGGTTAGTCAGGTTATGGCATCCCATAGCATAAAGTCACGTGACTTTTTTTGATCTACATAGAGGAATTTATTTGGCAAATGCATTTCCATCTCCAATTATTCGCACTGACCCTTTTTCGCACAAGTCAAAAAACATCTGAAGCAAACTTCCTTGAAATTTGGCATTTCCATCACTTGTTTCTGATGTGATACCTCAAAATGTACATTAAAAACAGGGAGATGGAAACATAATTGAAGTGTTTTGATACTATAGCAAAACTATAGTTTTTAACACTACTATGATTGGTAAAACCTTAGTATTTTTTAAAGTACTTTCAAGCACACAACGGTACTAATACAATGTAATTTTTAATTATTGTTTTTATTCATGTATTATTACTAATAATTCTAAATATTTTTTTTTTATTCTTAATCTTGTATGTAAGTTTTCTTACAGTAGAAAAAAACAATAAAAAAAAAATCTTGAGATTATACAAACACTGGGCACTTCTGGACACTCATATGTCTGCATTTCGTAGGAACAGAGTTATGGAATTTTTCATCAGTTTTATTTCTAAGCCTCAAACAAGCATTGTTATTATTTTTGTGAAAGGAGCTGTTGCACAGAGTGACAGTCGAGAGCAACAGTAATAATGACTACAGTGTGTGTGTGTGTGTATGTGTGTGTTCATCACTGTCTCAGAAGTATTACTTATATTAAAACAAGCAGCTGTATGAAAGAGCTTATTAAAACTTCAAACCTGTACTCAAGTTCAATATATACAGCTAGAAAACAAGAATGAGAGATGGAAAAAAAAAAAAAAAAAAGACTGAGAAATAAAGTCACAGACCGCAGATGCATCTTGTTCCTTTGGTGTGGGTGGAGGGCTGCCAGCATGTCCTATAAGACTGCTAAAATCAGGAAAAAAATAAAATAAAATAAATAAATAATAAAAAAAGAACAGACATAGGATAGCAGGGAAAAGAGGGAAGGTCAGAAGAAAGAAGAAAAGGACACAGATACTTCACGAAAACGCACCCACACAAAACATACTTTACAATACATTTTTGCTGAACAGGAGGTTAAGGAGGGAATGAACATTTTCTGTGTGTGTCTGTGTGTTTGACAGGGTATATATATAAAATGTCGTATTTTAGATTTTTACTTGCCCATTTTTTTACTATTATCTAAATGTAGATGTGACTTATAGATTTATTTATAATTTTAACTCCAACACAAGAGTTGTGTCTCAATGCAGATCAAACCTTTGCAAATTCCCATATAAACTCTTAAAACTAGAAAACTGTGAAAACTTAAAATTGCCCAACATTAAATCTCTCTCTTTCTTCCATTTCACAGTCCAGCTTTTTCCTCCTACATTCACCATTCATCCAAACCTCTCCTCCTCATCCTCTTCTCTCTTCCTCTCATCTCTCCATCCCTAATCCATGCCTCCCACCCCTTCTCCAATTGTACATATTCACTCCTGCTTTCATCTGTGTCTGTCCATGAATCTCCCTATCGATCTGTCTATCATATCTTCCCCTATCCATCTTTATGTGGTTGGAGTGTGTGAATATTTACCTTCTCCCAAGTGAAATGATTCCCTCATAATGTTTTTATTGGCGGTAAAAAAAAAGCCCGTCTGTACAATCTCTTTTCCAATATTTGCCTAATTCTCTCACCCCGGAATGCACAATTTAATGAAATCTGAAATATAAAAAAGAAATCTTATTAGCGCAAGAACACACAATGCTAAAATCCACTGACACTTCAACCGATTACATAACGTAAGCCTTTCTATTCTGTTCTCGAGGGCTGAAAGACTTGTGGTGGGGTCTATGTAATGCCACTTAATTAGGAGATAAAAACCATACATGAATACACACACTTTCAAAAGGATATATACAGAAATTAAGCCACATATAAAAAAAAAAGCAATGAAGCTTTCTGAATCATAGCGATATTAAAGGGATAGTTCACCCAAAATTGAAAATTCTGTCATTAATTACTCACCCTCATGTTGTTCCAAACCAATAAGACCTTTGTTCATCTTCAGAACACAAACTGAGTAATAAAGTTTTGAATTTTCATTTCTGGATAAATTAACCGTTTATTACATTGTAATAAATAATTTATAACAATGCTAAAAGTAAAATAAAGTGCAAAAAAAGCATTAAAACACATTTTGGCCTTGGGAATGGGAATGTAATTGAGTAAGAGTGCAAGTATTCAGTTAATATATTCAAAACCTTATACATTTTTAAAAAAAATTGTGAGTACAACTCATATAAGAATGTGTAATTCTAGGGCAGCACGATAAATCGCATGTGATTGTCAGGCGCGTTTAGTCAGTAAAGCCGGTACTTTGATTAGTAGTAAATCTCCATCACGTGCATTCAGCTGGAGTGGCAATTAATACACAGAGCCGTAAATCACTGACAATCTTTTGAGTGTGATTTTGCTTAGCTTGTCAGCATGCGACTCTAAAATGTGCAGTTTTATCACACAGCACAATGCCACAGATGTCGCAAGTTTTGAGGAAGTGTGCAATTGGCATACTGACTACAGGAATGTCCACCAGAGCTGTTGCCCGTGAATTGAATGTTCATTTCTCTACCATTGGCAGTATATCCAACCAGCCTCACAACCGCAGACCACATGTAACCACACCAGCCAGGACCTCCACATCCAGCATCTTCACCTCCAAGATCATCTGAGACCAGCAACCCGGACAGCTGCTGCAACAATTGGTTTGCATAACCAAATAATTTCTGCACAAACTGTCAGAAACCATCTCAGGGAAGCTCTTCTGCATGCTCGTCGTCCTCATCGGGGTCTCGACCTGACTGCAGTTCGTCATCGTAACCGACGTGAGTGGGCAAATGCTCACATTCGATGGCGTCTGGCACTTTGGAGAGGTGTTCTCTTCACAAATGAATCCCGGTTTTCACTGTACAGGGCAGATGGCAGACAGCGTGTATGGCGTTGTGTGGGTGTGCGGTTTGCTGATGTCAATGTTTTGGATCGAGTGGCCCATGGTGGCGGTGGGGTTATGGTATGGGTAGGCGTATGTTATGGACAACGAGCACAGGTGCATTTTATTGATGGCATTTTGAATGCACAGAGATGCCGTGACGAGATCCTGAGGCCCATTGTTGTGCAATTCATCCACAACCATCACCTCATGTTGCAGCATGATAATGCACGGCCCCATGTTGCAAGGATCTGTACTCAATTTCTGGAAGCTGAAAACATCCCACTTCTTGCATGGCCAGCATACTCACCGGACATGTTACCCATTGAGCATGTTTAGGATGCTCTGGATCGGTGTATACCAATATCCAGCAACTACGCACAGTCATTGAAGAGGAGTGGACCAACATTCCACAGGCCACGATCAAAAACCTGATCAACTCTATGCAAAGGAGATGTGTTGCACTGCGTGAGGCAAATGGTGGTCACACCAGATACTGACTATTATACTGACAGTAATACTGCACATTTTAGAGTGGCCTTTTATTGTGGCCAGCCTAAGGCACACCTGTGCAATAATCATGCTGTCTAATCAGCATCTTGATATGCCACACCTGTGAGGTGGATGGATTATCTCGGCAAAGGAGAAGTGTTCACTAACACAGATTTAGACAGATTTGTGAACAATATTTGAGAGAAATAGGCCTTTTGTGTACATAGAAAAAGTCTTAGACCTTTGGTTCAGCTCATGAGACATTGGGGCAAAAACAAAAGTGTTGCGTTTATAATTTTGGTCAGTGTATATAAGCTGTTACTTGGTACAACTTAA
This sequence comes from Labeo catla, assembly GCA_012976165.1. NCBI lineage: Eukaryota > Metazoa > Chordata > Actinopteri > Cypriniformes > Cyprinidae > Labeo > Labeo catla. The sequence goes on along the minus strand of VONZ01001013.1, from coordinate 49,606 downwards.
CATTTCAAGTTGACTAAACATTTTTGAGTTGACTGAACTTAATATTTTAAGGCAGCTGGGTAACAAATTAAATTGTTTTTTATAGAGTAGGTTTTTATATTTCTGACTTTTAAATGTAAGAACAGGAAGAAGGGAGCACAATCACAGTAGCAATTCAGAGCGATGATGCAAGAATATCCTGATTAATTTCACTGCTTGTGTGTGTGTTTGTGTGTGTCCACACCACCCCTGCTGCTGGCATTCATCAACTATATTAATCAATGTGTCAGCCTTCAATCCAATTAGATTAACTCTGTTCTACCTGTAAACACATCATCACACTCGCCAGCCAGGTTCCAGAATAACTACATCATCCAAGTAAACAACACAAATCTCTAATACAGACAAGGTGAAATGTAGAACAACAATGTCAAGTTTTTGATATCTCACTGATATAAAAAAGAACATACAACCAACAAATCGGGATGACTTGTGAAACCTCTTAAGGCTGTGACACGCCAAACCGACAACAAAGAACTAGCGGCGATGAAAGCCAACTGTGTTGTCGCCTCACGCCATGTGCTGAAGGGCCAGAAATTTGTGCTTGAACACACTGCGATAACTACAGCCAGCGGCCAACTAGAATGTAAGCTCTGGACTTGCGTGAGAGAGAATAACTGTCTGTATCTGCTAGTGGCAATAGTACATATCATTCTTGACAGGCGTTATGAAAATACACACATATTTGAATGCTCAGGTAAGATGACAAAGTTGGTTCACTAAGCTGAACAGCCAATCAGAGTGATTGTCTCACCAACTGCCTGACACCGATTCAACATGCTCAACCGGCCAAAAAAACACAGAGAGTGAGGGGAAAATAAACAAAAAATGAGCTGACAGATGCTCAACGACGGCCTTTAGGTGTTAGCAAAAATTCAGCCATCCTGAAAAACACTACTTTCCACATTCACAGGAAACAACTGGGATATCTGTCTTACTTTTAACTCATGACCTCAAACTAAATGCTTTGATTTCTCTCAAAGATTCAATACAATGAGCTATTCTTACAAAATTTCATCTCAAGAAAATTACATTAGATAAAAGAGCTACATAAGATTTGAGGCAGGCCAGGTCAATAACTTTTGTCTCTGGTTTTATGGGTCATAACCTTGCTAATGATGACTTCAAACTGTGACACATTGCCTGTTTCGTGGCATAAATTATGCACAATGTACATCTTAATCTGTGTCTTACAAATACTCTGTGGTCAGACCAAAGATCATCAATTTGTTCGTAATGGTGCACAGATCTCTTGTTCTCAATTTTTCTCTCTTATTATTTATTCAGAACCAACATTTTTTTCTCAAATAGTGTAGATTTACTAAATCTCTTCTCAGGGCTCCACAGTGCGATCATTTCAGTCGCATTTGCCACTGGAAACTGTGCAACTATGGAAAACATTCAGGAGCACCTGTGTGACTGACCCGATCAGCATATTTGTGTTTGTGCTGAGGGGAGCTTCAAAGGTTTCTATGTGTTTTTGCAACGTTGAGTTATGTATCACAGACATATCTCACGAATCCTTTCATAAACAAAGTGTAGAGAGAGTGTAAATAAGAGATTCATTGTGCAGTGTAGAGAGCTTCGTTGATTATAATGGAACTTTGTGAAATCGTGATGAACTAAGATGAGTGACAGCTTTTAATGATTTTTAAGTGAGTTTGTAAATGAGATGCTGATTTAATACAACAGTTAAATAAACAAGAAGTTCATATTAAGTAACTTACATTGTCTGACAATAACACTATTACCTGATTTTGCTCTATTTCATCATAAAAAAAATAGTTTGAAACAAGTCACAACTGTGCCGCTGCACATCTCCATTCAAACACAGCGGTGTTTCGTTTATGAATGAACGTGCGTTTTTAAACAAATCTAGTGAGTCAGTGATTCAATTTCCCTTTCACAAAGACACTTGCTTTATTTCTGAATGAATCAGCCGTTCGAACGAATCAAATGAATAAATGATTCAGTAATTAAATCAGTGACTTGCCGCCACCTACTGGCAGTTTTAGTTTCATTTTTAAAGCATCTTTCCGTTTAAATCACATAGAATATTTATATATTCAAAATGTTATATTTAAAACATTAATCTCAACATGAATTTATGAATTTGATTGCACCCATGCCACCTCTGAGCCTCATTAAACATTTGAAAATACACCTCGTAATGGGAAGGGTAATTTTTGATCAGATTTTTTGATTATTGATTAGAAGGTGCTCCTGAAATTTTGACTGTGCTCCTAATTTTTTTTAAGTTGGGGGCACAAGTGCTTCTAAAAAGAAAAGTAAGCGTAGAGCCCTGCTTCTGCACTGTTTAAAGAAGAAAAAGTGAGAAAATATGTTTAATTAAAATGTTAATGTTAAAACATTAGATTAATAAATAAATAAATTAAAAAAATATATTTTCTTACTCTTTTTTTAGAAGTTAAAACAAGACATAAAATGCAGTTTTATTCAGAAAAAAACAAACAAAAAAAAACAAACAAACAAAAAAAAAAACAAGTAGGGTTACCCAACTATTAATTTTCACTCCTTAATTATTAGTGTTAATTTCGTTGACAAAGACGAAATCAAAATAAAAACTTGTTTTGAATGATAAAAACTACACCAAAAATCTACTGACATTTTCGGCGATGAATAAAAACCGAGACAAAAATGTTTTGGGAGAGAACGATTTGTAATGCACTTCTGCGTTTACCACACACAGCTTTCTCATGAACGTGTGCATGACAGTTAGCGGAGGAAATAATATTTTATAAAGTTTCAAATATGGATATTTTTCTTACACAAATGCATCAGTTCACTTCAGAAGGACTTTATTAACATGTGGACTATTTTTTATGATGGATGGATGCACTTTATTGGACTTCAAAATCTCAACAGCCATTCACTGCCATTATAAAGCTTGGAAGAGCTGGGACATTTTTAATATAACTCCAATTGTATTAATTTGAAAGAAGAAAGTCATATATAGTGCATTACACTATTCGATTTTAGTCAGCGCTATGATTTTAGTTACTATGCTATGATGGACTAAAACAAAAACAAGATGACTAAAATATGACTAAAACCAAATGCCATTTTAGTCAAAAGACTATGGCTAAAAGCAAATCAAAATACAACTACTAAACTAGTTGACAATTCAGAAAGTCAGTGTTTACAGTATGTTGCATAAATGACTCATCATACACTAGATAATGGCTGAACTAACTAACAACTAGTTGAGGCAATGTAATATCAGATGCTCTTCTGGGTGAGATAAACCACAAAGTGGGCCAGACTTTACAGTCTGGTTATGTGAGGTTATTTATTAATATGCTAGTAGTTATGAGTAGATTCTACTCAGTCACAGAGTTGGCAAACACACATCTTTCAAACACACACAGATAGGTGTCCAAAAACTAAATCACACTCACAAAAACCTGCGGCAAAACTCCGGTTGCATAACAAACATCAGAATAAAGCATCATGGCATATTCAAGCCGTAGGGCTTTGTTCTGGTTTATTCCTCTTATCCTCTTAAACTCCTCCACAGCTCTGCATATGGACAAATGAACTCAATATAATGATGTGTCATTAAGACACTACAATTCCCAGAGTCCCTTGCACCTCGCAGTCATCGTTTACTAAAAGAAACAAGCTAATCCACACCTGAACACTTGGATCTAATGATTCCAGACTTGATAATTAGTTACTTCGTATGTTAACCGAGAAAGTGTCATAGCAAATCCACTGAGAATCAAGAACCCTATGTGAGTGACATGCATGTTGCATTTTGCCCTGGAGATGTTTTCTCGGACATATTGTATGTCAAATCAAAATTCAGTTTGTTGGCGAGTGGCATAGAAACTATTGGGCTCCACTGACAAAAGTTTAAATATCATTCAGGAATAATCTAGAAGAGTAGATGTCCTTCACTCCTAAAAAACAGTGGGTCTTTATTGGGGAATAATATGTGACCATGAACCACAAAACCAGTCATAAGGGTCAATTTTTCAAAACTGAGAATTATCATCTGATTAAATAAGCTTTCCATTGATGTATGGTTTGTTAGGATAGGATGAGATAAAACTATTTGAAAATTTGGAATCTGAGGACGCAAAAAAATAGAAAAAAATAGACAAAATCGCCTTTAAAGTTGTCCAAATAAACTTCTTTAACCCATACAATGTATTTTTGGTTATTGCTACAAATATAATTAAGACTGGTTTTGTGGACCAGGGTCACATATAAGATTCACTTACAGTTAGACTTCTGTCTGATGATTTCTATCCAGGCTATGTCCCTGCTATCTTCAGACATGACTACTAAACCCCACACACTAGCTCCATATTTCTGCTTGAATAAAACATAAGACCCTTAAAAGGGCCAGGAATGTGAAGTTCTGTAGTGTATATCTTGTTCTCTGTGATCTACAAGCATAACTCACCTCAAACAACCATATCCTCTGTGTCTAAAAGAAGGATGAGATCTCAGCCGTCAGAACTCAAGTGCAACCTCTTCAAAAACACTTGCGCTAGTATTAATACAGTGTCTTGTGCACTTCGTGCCATTGTGTTTAATAATAAAAAATCACTGTGCTTCGCAAACAATTTTATGAATTGATTCAGCCTGATCTTAATGTAAACACCACTCATTTTATTTATATTTTCTTTACTTATTTCAGGGTAAAATGACCACTACTCAGCTAAAATAATTTTTTAACAGCTTTTATATCAACAAGCAGACAAGTTAAAGACACAGGATTTAAACATATCTGTAGGTTAATCAGCCAATCATATGGAAGAACAAACATGATTAATGAGACGCATGATCTCATTGACAAATTTGTGACAATACACATCTCACGCTTGCAATTTGTCCATACAACATTCTGAATAGGTCAAACCGCAACGTAAACTACTCACCCACTCAAATGTCACCACTTTAGTACATGTATGAATGAAAAATGAATTTAAATTGACTTTAAATGGTATGAGAGTGGGTTGGTTTTTTGTGAGCACTTAGTTCTGAAATAAGCAAAATAAATACCATGACAATCAATGACATCAGTGATGTAATTCACTAAATCTGTCATTCTGTCATTACTCACCCTCATCTTCAGAACACAAATTAAAATATTTTTAATGAAATCCAAAAGCTTCCTGACTCTGCATAGACAGCAACACAACTACCACGTTCAAGCCCCAGAAAGGTAGTAAGGAAATCATTCAAATAGTCCATATGACATCAATGGTCAACTGTAATTTTATGAAGCTACGAGAATATTTTTTGTGCACAAAAATAATGACTTTATTCAACAATTTCTTCCATTCCGTGTCAGTGTTTGATGCACATTCACAAGAGTACTAGTGCATTGCTGCCTCTGCACGGTCAGAAAGCTATGGGACTTTATGAAAAGTATCTTAATTTGAGTTCCAAAAATGAACGAAGATCCTACAGGTTTGGAACAACATGAGGGTGAGTAATTAATGACAGAGTTTTCATTTTGGGGTCAACTATTCTTTTAAAAGTATACCGCGAATATACATAGCACCAAAAAATTCAAAACGTGATGAGAAGGTTTTGCCTCTTCATTTCCTAAGTCCACTACACACCACTGGTAAAGTCATATTTTGATGAGACCAGAGAGGATTAATGGCTTTATCAACAGAGCTGTTTAGTTTGTATTCCACTAAAATGTGGAAAAGAATTAGCATTTTGAGCCATTGGGCTCTGGCAGGAGTTCTAATGGGTTTTTATATAGTAATTTCCGATTTATGAGCAAAACATGGCCTGTGGTTAACATTATTTTAAAGAAACTTTCAGCTTTTGTTCCACAGCATGAATTTGAAACCACAGTGTGTTTTGGCAGTGAAAGTTAATGTGGTTTATATTATATTATAGTCAAACTGGGACAAATGATAAAATCAAAAATCAATCATTTATTTAACAGGTTAAAGAGATAGTTCACCCAAATAACAGAAAATTCTGTCATATATATAAAATAACAACTTTATTCAAGAGTTTTTTCTCTTCCATATTAGTTTTAAACACAAATTCACTGTAAACAAGGCACAGCGCATCATGGTTCTGTGTCAGAAACAGATGCTAAAATGTAATTTGATATAACAGTAGTTCTAGTAATTCTTATCAGGAATACAGTCATGGCCAAAAATATCGGCACCTTTGCAATTCTGTCAGAATATGCAACACTGCAACAACACAAAACAAAAAAAAACAGAGAAAAAAAAAGTCAAACTTCCTTAAATTTCACACAAAACTCAAAAATGGACTGGATAAAATTACTGGCACCTTGTCAAAATTGTAAGAAATAATTGCTTTTCAAGCATGTGATGCTCCTGTACTTTGTATTTAGACTCACCTGTGGCAAGTAACCGGTGTGGGGAATATAGTATTCACACTTGCAACCAGTTAAAATAGAGAAAAGTTGACTCAACCTTTGTGTTGTGTGTCACACTGAGCATTGAGAAAAGAAAGAATGTAAAGAGTTTTCTGTGGATTTGAGAGAAACAATTGTGGAAAAACATGGACAATCTCAAGGCTACAAGTCCATCTCCAGAGATCTTAATGTTCCTGTGTCCACTGTGCGCAATATCATCAAGAGGTTTACAGCCCACGGCACTGTAGCTAACCTCCCTGGAGGTGGATGGAAAATTAATGAAAAATTACAACAAAGGATTGTTTGAATGGTGGATAAAGAACCCCAGTTAACTTCCAAACAAATTCAAGCTGATCGGCAGACACAGGGTACAACAGTGTCAGCTCGCACTATCCGTTGCCATCTGAATGAAAAGGGACGCTATGGTAGGAGACCCAGGAGGGCACCACTGCTGACACAAAGGCACAAAAAAAAACAAGACTGGAGTTTGCCAAAACTTATGTGACACTACCACAATCCTTCTAGGAGAACATACTGTGGACAGATGAGACAAAAGTAGAGTGTTTTGGTAAAGGACATCATGGCACTGTTTACAGAAAAAAAAAAAAAAAATGAGGTCTTTAAAGAAAAGAACACAGTCCTTACAGTCAAACATGGTGGAAGTTCAAAGATGTTTTGGGGTTACTTTGCTGCTTCTGCCACTGGATGCCTTGAGTGTGTGAACGGTATCATGAAATCTGATGATTACCAAAGAAGTTTGGGGTGCAACGTAGTGGCCAGTGTCAGAAAGCTGCATTTCCACCAGAGGACATGGGTCTTCCAGCAGGACAATGACCTGAAACAAACTTTAAAAAGCACTCAGAAATGGTTACAAACAAAGCACTGGAGGGTTCTGAAATAGCCAGCAAGAGTGGTCCAAAATTCTAGTAGAGAGGTGTAAGAAACTCATTTATGGTTACAGGAAGCAACTGATTTTAGTTATTTTTCCAAAGGGGATGCTACCAAATATTAAGTTAAGGGTGCCAATAATTTTGTCCAGTGCATTTTTTGGGTTCTGTGTGAAATTTGTTTTGTGTTGTTCCAATGCAAACAAAAATAAATAAATAAACACATGAGTACTAAAACATTTGCAACGGCAACAGTTTTCTGAGAGAAGGGTTGCATTTTCTGACAGAATTGCAAGGGTGCCAATATTTTTGGCCATGACTGTATTTAGAACAAGAATCATTAGATAACATTATAAGACTTCACTTAATGATCACACTGCAGCCTCTAAAATACTAATAATGGTTATTTTAAATATTTACTGATTGTTGTCACTGTCCTTCAAACCACTATGATATACCCATTTATGACTAATAGGTTTTACATCATTTAAACTGTAATACAATTTAGTATGACCAGTTTTCCTTTATATTTTAATAAGTACAGGTCAGAAGTATGTTCTGTATCACTTTTACATAAATTAGTTACACTGAATGATGAGAGAACATTATTTCATCCATGTTTTGACATTTTATTTTCTGAAAACATTAAAGCAGAAACTTTACTTGCATTTAATAAGCTTCTATGTATATAAAATTAAAATCAAATTTAATTTGATGCAGACACCAAAATGGAAAGTCTCAGATTGATGCAAACTTTGACTTCAGTGGTTTATTCTGTACTCATATCTGAATGCATTCTGTGTGAACACGTGTTTCGCTTCCCAATTACTAGTTGTTTGATGGAATTAGCCAGCTACTGCCGAACTGCATTCAAAGTTTATAATTAATGAAGTTTATCTGATTAATTACTTTCTAAGAATATAAAATCATGTGATTTTATAATTTTATAACATTAAATTAAATAAATCAAAATTAAAGCAAGTATTGTTTGCTTCTGTTTAGTCTTTTACTTCATTTAAAATGATCTACATTTAATTAGATTTTAAAATGAATTTATTATGAAGCTGTCAAGATAATCTGACACTATTTCTGTAAATCATCCTTTTTTTTAATACTGAAGACTGATATTTGCTAAGGTACATTAATTTCCCAGCAGTATAAGGTCACTTAGAGTCTGCGTTAAAAAAAGTAGGTGGTTAATGTAAATACCAAACAGTTATAACTTTGCTGCAAATCAAATATAAAGCATATAAAGATTGTAAAGAGTAGTTTTGTTTAAAATTTGGAAAAAAACATACTTGAGTGACTTTAACTTTAATTCTAGTTAGGTGGTTTCAGTGTTTTAAAAGCAGAAGCTGTTAAAAACCATGCTGGATTTTTTCCCCAGTCATTTTAAGACTCGTTTAAAGGCTAAAAGCCCATTATAAGAGGTAAAGACAGTCTAAAGCATGATCCACATTTGGCTAGACACAGTGAGGTCACATTTTATAGGGGTTGAAATTAGATATTGCTATTTCTCATCCAAAAATGACTCTCCTGAAGGTCAAAAATGTAACTTCACATGCCGCTCTCTTCATAAGCCCTGCTTATAATCCGTCTTCACAGTATTAAAAAGTTTGAGATGTAGCATGGCTTGTCATAGCATATAGAAACAATTTCATCGCAATCCCACTTAATATGTGCATATCTTGAGAAGCAGCGGTAGAATATTCTATGAAAACATTCGTTTATCAGCTGAGGGGCTGGGAATAGAGACTCGAGCCATGCCTGAAAATACAACACAAAGCTGAAAGTTATTTCATTTTTATTCCCCCCTTTGCTTCAGTGTTTCTTTTTGTCTCACTTTGTATCTTTTGCCTTATTCTTTATTTATGAATATGTTGCAGCCTTTAGTGTTTTACTTGCTTGTGTAAGACTATATGAAAGATCCTGGACTGTGGAATTGTGTGGTGCCACGTCAGTCACTGGGTAAGTGTGTAAAAATGGGTTTCATCAAAGATGAAAGCTTCGAAAATAGAATTAGGACTGGTGATTGTGTCAGCTCAGAATGTTAATAAAATATGTGTGAAACCAGTAATTGTATTTAACGCCATTAAAACAATTATCTAATTTTGCTCTGTTCTGTGCGATTTTCAAAGACAGCAGAGGTGTTTTGACACAGCCAAATTTTTAATTATGAGAAAAATGAGAGAAAGAAGAAATGAAATCTAGATGAGATTTAGATTTGGCATTTGAAGTGTTTGTATGGTGTGAGCAAAACATGCTGTGAAAATGGAATGTATTACATTCTGAATAACAAGTACATATGTGTGTGTGTAAGAATATTTTTTAATGATTTATAATAACTTATTTATCAGTATTATTTATGTATGTATTTATGTATTATTTATAATTATTTCATGGAATACCAAGGCATAGTTACAGCTGAAACCAGAAGTTTACATGCACCTTGCAGAATCTGCAAAATGTTATTTGACCAAAATAAAAGGGATCATACAAAATCCATGTTATTTTTTATTTAGCACTGACCTGAATAAAATATTTCACATAAAAGACATTTACATACAGTCAACAAAATAAAATAATAGCTGAATTTATAAAAACGACCCTGCTCAAAAGTTACTTGATTCTTAACACTGTTGTGTTACCTGAATGATTTTTATTTATTTCTTTATTTTTGGTGATAGTTGTTCATAAGTCCCTTGTATGATTTTGAGATCCATCTTTTCACACTGAGGACCACTGAGGGACTCATATGCAACTATTACAGAAAGTTCAAATGCTCACTGATGCTCCAGAAGAAAACACAATGCATTAGGAGTCGGGGGTGAAAACTTTTGGAATTTAAAGATTAAGGTATATTAAACATTTTATTTTCTGGGAAACATATAAGTATCTTCTGTAACTTCTGAAGGGCACTACTAAATAATAATAAAAAAAGGATATTTAGGCAAAATAAGAAAACTGTACACATCTTCATTCTGTTCAAAAGTTTTCACCCCCCACCTCTTAATGCATTGTTTTTCCTTCTGAAGCATCAGTGAGCGTTTGAACCTTCTGTAATGGTCGCATATGAGTCCCTCAGTTGTCCTCGGAGTGAAAAGATGGATCTCAAAATCATACAGACATTGTTGGGTTCAAATACAAAAAAATGCTGAAAAACCAAAGAATCTGTGGGACCAAATTGTATGTGAAATATATTCAAGTCAGTACTAAATAAATAAATAATCCCTCTTATTGTGGTAAAATAATTTGCAGATTCTGCAAGGTGTATGTAAACTTCTGGTTTCAACTGTATATCAGGGAACAAATAACAATTATAATATTTGTAACCATTTGTAGGATTTTATGATGTAAAAATGAATATTTTAAATTTAAATAAATAAAATAATTACATTTTAATACAAAAACAGTAACCACTCATATATTCTGAAAATGAATGAATGAATATATAAATAAATAGTACAAAAATTGTTAGAATGTATAATAGAAATAATTAAATTGTAAATAAACAAGCAATTTGTGGCACTGTGTGTGTGTGAACTCTGTTGTACAAAAGATCAGATTTCACTAAAGCAGAAGATTTTCTCTGAATCATTTTGCAATTATGATCAGCCGGCTGAAATGCTGCTAAATAAACTGCAACCGACCAAACAAGCAAACAAACAAATAAAATGCAGAAAAGGTTAACTATTGCAAAAACAAGAAATTGGTTGTAGCTAATTATTTCAGTCCACTGACATTAACTTAAAAACCAAAAAAGTCGAAACATGACTCGAAATGATACAGAATATGTATGAATTGTGCCATTCTTAAAATATTCATCATTTTGTTTCACTTATTTCTAAATGGGCAAAACCCTCTCCCTCCCTCCCATTCTCTCACTCTCCAAATTAGCTTAGCCCTTTTAATTTTGCCCCCTGTTGATGGCAATTAGACCACTGAGATGCTCCAAAAAGCAAACCAGACATGTACACGCTCTCACACACATCCTAAAAGTGCCGTCACAGAGAGCGAGAGAGACAGCTGTAGGAATTACTGTACATTCTGGGTAGCCATTCCTCATCTAATTACAAGTGAGCACAATCATTTTCACATTTTACTCTTAAAAGGCTCTCCGCCACATGTAATTCACGTCCATAATTGAGCCGATGGGTGCTAAGTGGAATGTACCAGAAAAAAAAAAGCTAAAGATGAAAGAGAAGGGAAGCAGGTATACTAAAAGAAAAAAACGAGGATGGAGGGTAAAATAATGGGAGTTTAGGGAGAGAGCTGAATTGAGAATGAAAGGAAAGCTGATGTTTATTGGCAAATATTTCCCTGGGATTCCGACACTGGTCTTTGGTCTTAATCAGACTCTGTTTGCTCTGCTATTGATTAATCTTGCCTGGACATCATATTATTGTTTACTTTCTGAGTCTCTCCAGACAAAGTGAAAGAACAACCTGGCATTCGTCTAATGCACCCCCCACCCCCACCCCCACCTGTCACTCAAACTCCTCTCATTTCTTCCCCCGTCCTCTCTTATTTTCCAAAAATAAAGGAGTTATGAAGCCATGGCTCTGTACCCCTGTGGTTACTGTGAGTGACGCCCGTGACAGCTGCCCGTATGCGCCCCCTCTGAGCTCGGCATGCTGGGGGATGTAGGCTGTCAGGTCACATTATGAGCTCGCTGAGACGGCACCAGTAGGCACGTGGCGTTTGCATTTACAAAACACACACGCCGAACAACATGGTAAACAAGATGATGCATTCATATACAGACGCACCAGCAAACGCTCTTTTAAAAAAGGTTTTTAAAGGGATAGTGCACCCAAAAATGAAAATTCTGTTATTAATTACTCACTACTCATAATTTTGGGATGACATGAGGGTGAGTAATTAACGATATAATTTTCATTTTTGGGTGAGCTATCCCTTTAGGTGCAGCGAAGAATATTCTTGACATCACTTTTGGCTGTATAGGACTATTATAAGTTTCCTAATATGGTTCCTTTAAGATTATAAAGGAATATATTGATATTATATCATGATGTTATTCGGTATATATACACTACCGTTCAAAAGTTTGGGGTCAGTAAGACTTGTAATAGTCTTTAAAGAAGTCTCTTATGCTCATCAAGGCTGCATTTATTTGATTAAAAATATAGAAAAAAAAACAGTAATATTGCAAAATGTTTTTACAATATAAAATAATGTTTTTTATTTTAACATACTTTAAAATAGAATTTATTCCTGTGATGAAAAGCTGAATTTTTATCAGCTGTTACTCCAGTCTTAAGTGTCACATGATCCTTCAGAAATCATTCTAATATGCGGATTTATTATTAGAATGATCAATGTTGGATAATATCAACAGTTGTGCTGCCAAATATTTTTTGGAACCTGTGATTTTTTTTTTTCAGGATTCTTTCATGAATAACAAGTTTAAAAAGTACAGTGTTTATTCAAAATATAAATATTTTATAACAATGTAAATTATTTATTATTAACTTTTAATAAACTTTTAATTATTAACTTAATACATCCTTGGTGAATAAAAGTATTAATTTCTTAAAAAAAAGAAAAAAAGAAAAAAGAAACAATAAAAATGTACTGACCCCAAACTTTTGAACGGTAGTATGTGTATATATATATATATATATATATATATATATATATATATATATATATATTGGTTGTAGGTTCAAAAATCAATCAATCAATTAATCAATCAATATATAAATGTTTAAAAATGATCTACTATGTTATCATAAGGAATTTCAAAAAGAGTTCTCTCATGACAGCAAAAATATTTTTTTTTTGTCTGATGTCATGTGTTATATATATATGACACCATATGGAATTTAAAAAAGTTTTCCTATGACCTCATATGGAGTGTAAAAATGTTGTCTTATGACATCATAAGGAAAAATTCTTTTGTGACAATATATGAAAATGAAAAAGAAGGGTTTTCATATGACCTCACATAAAATTTGAAAAAGATTTTTCTGTGACATCATAAGGGACTCTTTTTGTCTAATGTCACATTGATTTTATTTATTTTTTTAATTCTATAACATCATATGGAATTAAAATGTTAAAATGTTTTCCTATGACATAATATAGAGCATTCAACTGCTGTCTTATGACATCAGAAGCAACTTAAAAAAATTATCCTATGACAATATAAGAAAATTAAAAAAAGATGATGACATCACATGAAACTTGAAATAGATGTTCCTGTGACATCATATGGAGCTTACAGATTCTCCCATGACACCATAAGGAACTTTAAAATGTTCTACTGTGGCATCATAAGAAAATTACATGTTGTTCTATGATATCACATTCAAATTTAAAGGGATAGTTCGCCCAAAAATTAAAATTCTGTCATCAATTACTCACCTACATGTCGGGCTACATGATAAATTGCGATAAATCGCAATATAATCGCACTTGATGCTTGGGCAAAAGCTGCGATAGCCATGCGCATGTCAGTGAAGCACGGTTCTGTGATCAGTAATAAATCTCCATCCGAAGTCCAGAGGGTGCTCTTGTGCGGAAACTCCAAATACAGTCCTCAGACAAAATCCAGGAAATCCCTATAGCTGTAGTTTAATAAACAGATTTAACTGCTTTCATTGATTCAACTTGCTCAATAAACACACGATTACGACAATATATGACTTACGTAGTAAATGCTGCTCCATCTGAAAGCATGTGCTGGAGATTTACAACTGATTACAGAACCGGCTTTACTAGGGTGACCATCTGACAAAAGGGCTGTTGCGGGACATAGATGTGATTTTGCGGGACAATGCGGGACATGTGTGAGACTGACATTTTCTACTGTTATGCTATGTAAATACTGATTACATCTGTTGTCATATGCAATGATCTGTGTTTCTGAGCACGCACACTCAAGCGAGAGAAAGCACGTCTTTTTTATGAGAGTGAACAGAATCCACTTGCGGTACAACGCAAAGTGGGACAGGTGGTCACCCTAGGCTTTACTGACAAAATGTGCATGACAATCGCCTTCAATTAATTATGCAGCCCTAGTAAGAAGCCACATCATCTCACAGAAGGATTTACTTCAAACAGTCGACTGACATTATGAGGTGAGTTCAAAGTAAAAAGGTTATTATATGTGGTATTTTCACATGCTTTCAGAAGGAGCAGCATTTACCACACAGAGCCAAAGTTACGCAAACAACTTTCATTATCACTGAACGGTTTTAATCACATGCGATTATGCGGTTTTGTGTAGCTTGTCAGTGAACTAGGGCTCTGTGTAGTAAATGCTGCTCCATCTGAAAGTAAGCATGTGATCTAGATTAGTTCTAAACCAGTAGACTTATTTTTGTTTTCTTTGCACACAAAAAAATATTTTCGTAGCTTCAGAAAATTACGACAGAACCACTGATGCCACATGGACTATTTTAATAATGTCCTTACTACCTTTCTGGGCCTTGAACGTGGTAGACGCATCAGAAAGCTCTCGGATTTCATCAAAAATATCTTAATTTGTGTTCCGAAGATGAACAAAGGGCTTATGGAACGACACAAAGGTGAGTAATGACAGAATTAAAATTTTTAGGTGAAGTGTCTTCTTTGATATCATATGAAACTTCAAAAATGTGTTCCTGAAAAAGAATGAAGAAGAATCCATTCTGTTTTAAGCATAAGAGAATCCTGATTTCAAACAAACAATAACACTCATCGCCACACACACAGGACTCTGAGCTCTAAACAAATAATGATGAAATCATCAAGTTTTACAGCAAACAGAATAGGCTGTCCTGAATGATCAGCATAGATTTGTGTACATAACCGTGGAATTGAACGCAAGTGAATGTACATGTATGCTCATCCAAAAGACAGAAACCCCTGCGATCTCAATCGCTTCCTATCTCTGAGGTTTAATGCATTGGCTATAATGTCTTACGTGATTGTGAATACACACCATAAAGTGTGGAAATGTGAGTTTCATTACTGCCTTATAAAGCGTCAACCCCATTGGTCATGAATGCTTCTGAAGTGCACGGGGGCGGCTTTGGACCCTAAAGCACGTCTGCTGTGTGAGGAAACCAACACCGATGCAACAACTCCAAAAGCGCGATTGGTTACAGCTCGGCTCCATTTCATGCGCTTTCAGACCACACGAAACAAGTTAATGTTCGCTTTTACTGTGTCAAAGCGGAGATGCCATTAAATAGAAGAGCAGGGAGAGACGTGTGATTTATCGGAGAGACGGTGAAGTGTTTTCTGTGGCAGAAATGTTTATACTTATTGAGGCAAAGCAGGTGCCACTGTCATTTCCTATCAAGGGGTGGAAATGTAGAGAAAAGGACTAATTTACCTTAAAGGTAGGTCTCACATCTGTCAGACTGTGCATGTGTGAGGAGTGGCCTGCCAGTATATGCAGAGATGTTATAAATAACTTGTCGCTGTCACACATGCAGACATTAATACATACATAAATATATATTGTCAGAGATAAGGGCTCTAGGGACCCTTCAAACTTCTAGCCAAGAAACATCGGCTCATGTAGACAGTAGCCGTTGACTTGCATGGTTTTAGCTAAAAAACTTCTTGCACTTGCACTGGCCGACTGGGCGTCAACCAGAATGGGACGGATTTTGCTCCAAACATGATCATTTTTTCTGTTTTATTACACAAAATGCATTGCAATCTTTTCCCAAAACATAATTTGTGTGAAAACATTCTCAAGTATGTAAAAAAGGACATTCACAGAAGCCAGAAACAGGACTAAAGACAGATGCAATGAAAGAACAGACACCATTTACGCTCGATATTGGAAGAATATTCTAAACGATATTATTTTGTGAGTTATAATATTTTCTGAAAGGAACTTAATGTCTTCAGAAAAGTTCTGATGGCATTTGCTGTTCATCTTAACACTGTATTTTGCCTATTTAAAGTAGTGTTTATGGCAGAAATGCTACATTGCTGCTGTTCCGTAAGCGCCACCTACTGACAAAGCGTGAAATTGCATTTTTAGCATTTTTATCAATCTTGAAATGATAAAATCTAATAAAATTTAAACTAAATAAATAAATAAATAAATAAAATTTTAATTAAAAAAAAAAATTCACATGCTACATACATGTAGCATCTTTGTTTAGACTGCAATTAAAATGCAGTGGTTGTCTTTAATTTAAAATGGCTACAGATAATAAAGGCCAGTTCGGTCTGTATTACAGCAAACAAAAAATGTATTCATAAACTCTTTTATTCTTTTATGTCTCTCTCTTAAAGGGGAAAAAAAATCAGTGTTGGAATTTTCCCATTTGATTATAAAAAACTGGCAAATGGACTTGGACATGAAAAATTACACTCGGTGGAACCCTATTAATTACTGTTCTGCTAAAGGAAAAAAAAAAATCTTGGGTGAACTAAGGGTGAGTAAATTAACAGCAAAGTTTCATTTTTTTTGGGTCAACTATCCCATTAGTGCCCCTCAATTTACACCACCGAATTAAAAAAGGTTATTGCGACTTGTTATCTCACAGTTCTGACTTTTTTCCTCAGAACTATGTGATACAATTGCAATTCTAATTTTTTTTTTTCAGAATTGTGAGACATAAACTCGCAATTGCGAGTTATAAAGTCAGAACTGTGAGATGTTATGTAATGTTATGTAATCGGATTATTTTTTTCAAATAACTAGTAAAGTAACTTCAAAGTTACTTTTTTAAATAAGTTACGTTTTTGTTTTCTGAGATGTTTTTGTATGTTCAGAGAAAATGGGAGTAATTGCAGATGCGTTGTGTGCACTGTGTAAACATGATGTTACTGTAGTTCTATACTAAAAGTGAACATGCATTAATTATTTCACAAAGAAAAAAAAAACACTTTATTCCTCAAAATGAATAAACAGAGAAATGCAAACTCAGAATATGATGTAAACCTGCAATAATTAAATGTTAAATAACACAAATATCCTTTATGCATTTGATTCCATTTTATTAACCAGTGTCTTTGCTTCAACCATACTAATATGCAAAAATTACTTTAGATTAACTAACATTTGTGCTTCATTTTTGAAGAGTGCTGATCTTCCTTCTCCTACAGTTCCACTGTACAGACAAGAATTTACTTTTCCTTTAGCCTAAGGCTTATTCATTTCACTTTTTGGTGTGAAAAAGCTTTTACATTTGCTAAAAATAGAACATTTTATATTAAAAACAAACAAGCAAGCCCTGCCCAGATAAAAAGTAACGCAAAACAAATGTAATGCATTACAACATAATGCAGCGACATAATGTAATTAGTTCCTTTTTTACGGTGTAACGCAGTATTGTAATGCATTACTTTTAAAAAGTAACTTTCCTCAACACTGGATTTAAAGTCAGAATTGTGTGATATAAAAACACAATTCAGAATTCAGAGAAATAATTATTTTATAATATTAAAATAGTATTTTTTTTTTACTCAGAAAAGCAAGTTTATATCTTGCAATTCTGACTTTTTTTCTCAGAATTACCTGATATAAATGTACGTTATAAATTTGTTGCATGTTATAAATTCAGACTTGTTAGATATAAACTGTGAGCTTACATATCACAATTTTGAGTTTATAACTCACAATTCTACCTTTTTTCTCAGAATTGTGAGGTATAAACTCAAAATTGTGAGTTATAAAGTTGAAACTACCTTTTTTTATTTTAATTTTAATTTTATTTGTTTCATTTAGTGGCGGAAAGTATAAAAGAAAGTTATATTGTTTTTTTGAAACAATTTAAGAGTCTTTACTGTTTATCAATTTAATGCGTCCTTCATATATTACTGACCCTAATTTCATACAAATTTGTATGTGCATTTGTACATTTGTTGTAATGTTCATATGGCATGTATCAGTATCTATTCAAACAACAAAAGTATATTTATACTTTACTTACAAATGCCAATAAAATAACACTGATGCATAAAACAAGGTAGTTGTACCAAAGTCCCTTTAAGGCAAGGCATTGCACTCGGTGGCCATCTTTGAAATGCCTCTCGGGCAGGCAAGTTCACCTCTCATCTCTTTGAATGGGGAAACATCAAATTCTCCAAAACTGTTCACCAAGCTTACGATTAAATTTCATATTTGAAATTTCCAATGAAATCTGACAAAAACTGCCTTATAAATATAGTTCTTTATGCTCCAATAGCGTTAAAAAATGCAGTGCAGTGATGCGCTGACTTTACTAATAAACGATTGGCTCTTTCTTTAAGAAGGTGGGGCTTCATGGCCATAATGAGCGTTGCATCTTTCCCCATTCAAAACTATACGAGTGACAGGTCTTGGGTACTTTATAGTTGGTGTCTAGTCATTAATAAAAAAAAAAGGAAACACTAACTACAGTAACTAAACAATGGAACTGAAAATGGCTTAAAATATTGCTATAATTGTCTACTGTGTTTGTACCTGGATCACTTCATATGAATTTCAGTGTCAAACACAGTCAAAAGTTGCTCTTCTAGACACAATATGTTATTCGAAACTTGGCAAGTGGTAATTTTCTGTGAGAAATACTTTACATGTGAGGCATAATGTTGTTTATGTGGAGTCAAGTGGGTTGTAGCACTCTAATCTCACTCTTTAAATCACTTGTTTTCTATTATTTAGGTATTTGCTCCATCTTTTACCACTGTCCACTTGCCTGACATCATAGTGCTTGTCCTTGGAGTGACTTATTTCCCATGCTAATTTTTCTAACTCTCTCTCTTTTTTGATACATTTTTCATTCAGACACATGCTTAAGCCCCTACTCAATATTCTCTTAAACCCAAAAGAATAATCAGAAAGACAAAGCAAATATCTTTTAAGTTTTAGCCAGCCAATGGAAAATCAGCTTGTATCACTGAAGAAAGTAATTTTATTAGCATCAAACGAGAACAACAACAGCTTTCAATAGCGCCCTTACTACTTCTCTACATTTCTCACACCTTTTCATTAATTCATATTCAGCACAATCTCAAATGATCAGCAGGAATTCATACTCACTAAGACCACAAACCGAGAAGTTTCAGACAAGTTAGAAAGTGTGTGTGTGAGAGAAAGAGAATTATAAAAGAACTCTCAAATTACATAATGCTAATACACTAGTGTACTACCTACCTAGACAAGAAGTTGCCAATATAATGTGTTCCAAAATGTAACACCATCATCCTATTTTTCAAAGCTAACTAATTAATAATACACTGCATGTATTGTTTGCGAAGAAAGCAATCTCAGAATGCACTACAATGAGACCAATGAAGAAGGAAAAAAATCTAATTGCAAGATAGTGGACAAAGTGAGATAAAAGTCAGTTCAACTGTTCAGAAATTAGAAACAAAATGTATATTTTTATGTCTTTTGACTAGTAGGTTTCTTTGTGCTGAAGCTATTCTTGTGCCCTCAGGTCATGCTTGGTATAACATGTACCAAGTTTGGTCAAAACCCGCGAAAGTGTTGTGAAGATATAGCCTTATATCCGTTTTTGTGTGAATTTCAATTCAACGCACAAATTCAATTCAACGCACTTTACAAGAACAGTTTGATCTATCGGAAGTCTTTTGATAACTTTTTGCAAACATTGGCTGAAGATGATCTTGTGAAAATCGGACAAACCATCTAGGACGAGTTAGAAATAGTAGATTTTCCACAGAATTCAGAACTGCAAAAAAATCTTGAACTCTAGACCTTACAGTTTATAAGTTATTAGCAGAAATATGAGTGCAAATTTGGCTTGAGCTAGATCTGTGTTCAAACTGTAATTGAATTTGTTTATTGAATTTCATAACTTACCCACAAGTGGTTCTATGGGAGAAGAAGAAAAAAAACAACAAAAAGAAGAAGAACAAGAACAAAAACTGATACAATAGGTGCCTAAGCAATAGGTGCCTAAGCATATTCAGTGCTTAGCCCCTAAAAACTATATTAACGACCACACCAATAGATGATTACTTTCCATTACTAGTGCGCGTTTCAGAAGTTATTAGCAGAAACATCAATTTTTATATCTTTTGACCAGGTGCTGTGCAAAGTTATACATGTGTCCTCATTTTTGTACAAACTTTGGCAAATTCATTAGCGCATGTTGCAAAAACAGTTTGGTATATCAAAAAGCTTTTGATAACGTTTTTCCAGAATTCCCTGAAGATGATCTGAGCTAATTTTGGTGAAAATTAAACGAACCACCTAGGACGAGTTCGAATTCAAAATTGTGAAAAATCTTGACATGCAGAAACTTCAATTTTGGTATGAATTCAGCTTGGTACGGAATCAGAGGAAAGAAAGAATTTTGCTTTTAGACCTTACAGCTCAAAAGTTATTAGCAGAAACAAACTTTCCCACAAGCACCTCTATAAGATTCATAACAATATGCTGAACTGTTTATAAAATACAGCATTTTACTATAAAAAAGAAAAGTTATAAGCAGATTTTTTTTAATATCTTTTAACCAGTAAGTGGCGCCTACTAACTATTTGTGTGTCCTCAATTTTGCACAAACTTCAGCAAATTTGTTAACACACGTTATGAACACGGTTTGGTATATGAGATGTTTTTTCCCCCCATTTTTTCCAGAATGCTCTGAAAATGATCTGAGCTAATTTTGGTAAAAATCTGACAAACCATCTAGGACAAGTTTGAAAACATATATTTTTCAGAAAATTCAATATTGTGAAAAATCTTGACTCATAGAAATGTAAATTTTAGTATGCATTAGATCTGGTATGGAATCAGAGGGAAAACAAGAATTTTGCTTTTAGATATTACGGTTCAAAGTTAGCAGAAACATGAGTGCAAATTTGGCCTGTTGGTGGGGCTATAGAGTCTGAGTTAGAGACTCCAAATTTGCTGTGGTTAATGACAACTTTCTCACAAGCAGCTCTAAAAGATTCATTTAATCAAATTCATTAACGTGCTTTAAGAGAACTGATTGGTCTACTGTAAATATTTTGAAAACCGGACAAACTGTCTAGGACGAGTTCGAAAAGTAGATTTTTCACTAAATTTAAAATAGCAAACAGTCTTAACCTGCAAAGTTTAGCTTCTAGACTTCACATTTCAAAAGTTATTAGCACAAATACAAGTGCAAATTTGGCCTATTGGTGGCGCTAGAGAGTTTGAGTCAGAGACTCCAAATTTGCTGTTGCTAATGATAAGACTGTCCTCTATCGGTTTCATAACTTTCCCACAAGCAGCTCTATAAGATGTATAAGATTCATAACAATATGCTGAAGTGTTTAGAAAATACAACATTTTACTACAAAATTCGAAATGGTTCACAATTAAAATGGCTGACATAGAAAAACTGTGTTTTGTTTGATGCGGTATGGCACTCTGAATTTAACGACATCAATCTTATGATTTGGTTAAACTGTTGAGAAATTATGAACAAAAAAGTAATTTTTTAATATCTTGTGACCAGTAGGTGTCACTGTGCCAAAGCTACTCATGTGCCCTCAAGTCATGCTTGGTATAACAGTACCAAGTTTGGTCAGATTCTGCTAAAATGTTGCAAAGATACAGCCTCATGTTAATTTTTCGCATTAATTTAATCGAATTCATTAACATGCTTTTAGAGAACCGATTGGTCTATTGTAAATATTTTGAAAACTAGACAAACCATCTAGGACGAGTTCAAAAAAGTAGATTTTTTGGAAAATTCAAAATCGCAAACAGTCTTGACCTGCAGAATTTAGCTTCTAGACTTTACGTTTCAAAAATTATTAGCACAAATACGAGTGCAAAATTGGCTCATTGGTGGCGCTAGAGAGTTTGAGTTAGAAACTCCAAATTTGCTGTTGCTAATGATAAGACTGTCCTCTATCAGTTTCATAACTTTCCCACAAGCAGCTCTATGAGATTCATAAGATTCGTAATAATAATATGCTGAAGTGTTTATAAAATACAGCATTTTACTATAAAATTCGAAATAGTCCAGACTCAAAATGGCTGACATAGAAAAACTGGGTATTGTGTTATGCTGCTCTGAATCTAACAAGACTAATCTTATGATTTTTGGCCAAACTGTTCAGAAGTTATAAGCAGAAATGTCAATTATTTTATATATTTTGACCAGTAGGTGTCACTGTGCCAAAGCTACTCATGTGCCCTCAAGTCATGCTTGGTATAACATGCTTGGTATAACAAGACTGCAAACAGTCTTGACCTTCAAAATTTAGCTTCTAGACTTCATGTTTCAAAAGTTATTAGCACAAATACGAGTGCAAATTTGGCCTATTGGTGGCGCTAGAGAGTTTGAGATAGAGACTCCAAATTTGCTATGGTTAATATTGAGACTGTCCTCTATCTGTGTGCTAAAGTTCATAAATCTACCGCAAGCATTTCTATGGGCTGCCATAGGCTTCCAGACCGGATGAAGAAGAAAGAGGAAGAATTTTATACAAATTTTTATAAAATTATAAAATTGAAATATTAAAAATTAATATTTATAGCTATCATCCTTGATGCGAACGGCCCATTACTCTCGTATTGAAAGGCCTAACGAGAAAAAGTAACGAGATTTCAAGTGTGCGTATATTTCATATTTTTGACAAAATCATTGTTGTCGGAGCTCTCGAAATAGTAGTCGTTCATTACCATGCTGCCATATGGCCATAACCATCTATTAGCAGAGATAATTGATGTGGAAACTTTAAAACCCATTAAAGCTCAGTAAACACAAGCAAGACTGTGTTCAAATGTGTGATCATATCCTTGCAATCTCTATCCAAGCTGGTTTTGATTAGTCAATTAAAGAGTTTGTTTGTCAGCCATGCAAAGATCACTTTAGGAAATGACGACCAATCAGAAGAGAGCAGATGATTCACTGACACTTCGCCAAACATAGGGCTCATAGCTGTTTCTATGGTAACACAGAGCGGAGGAGAACGCTCTTAGAAAAATATGCGTCAGCTGCATCTGAGGGTGTAAAACACACATACACACAAATATGCATGTGAAACACATATAGCAAAGTGTGATATGAAAGGTTACACGTAATGCAGGCATATTAACTTTGCAATTATCCGCAATCAAACGGGAAACTACAAATAAACAAATGCTAGATATGACAAACGTCAACTGGCGCGCTATAAATAAAGTACTGGACATTTAAGCACATAATAATGCATTTTTTACACACTTTCTGTCCATGTCAAAATAAATGTAATTAAACTGTTGAAATAGGAAGCTTATCAGAAAATAAAAGAAAATATTTTAAATCTAAATCTAATCTTTATTTAAAATAAAATACAAATATTTGAATAAATATTATTACAGTAATATGATACAAGAAATGCATCCTATTTGATATTTGATAGTGTGACACAGATGTAATAAAATTGTGTCTGTGCTGCAGTGTAAAAGACTACACCTTGTAATAAAGCGAAATAATACACTGTCATAAGTGTGTGCGCGCACAAGTGCAGAGGAAGTTCAGACCTCTCTAATTCCTGCTGAATGAAATGTCAGTGCGTGGCGGGGGGCTTTTTAACTCTCAGCGGTGGGGCTCTTGGTGTGGGGGCAGCAGGGGGGGTAAAAGGGTCACAGTGTGTCTAGGGTTGGTGTAGGGCTCTTTGTTAGCCGGAGCTGGACTCCTGAAGTCAGTCAAAAGACCCGCGTGGGGGGTCCAGAGGCAGAGACCTGCGGAGATCAATATACCTACAGGGGGTCTATCCTCTCATAGACCCTTTCAATCCATCACACACACAAACACACACACACACACACACACACTTATCCTCGCTAGTTCGCACAAACTTATGTAAAAAGTAAATGAATTGTACATTTTTTCTCTCGCACATACTCTTTGACTGTTAATTTTGATGTAGTAAAGGTGGTGGTGCAATAGAAAATTAATTCTCAGGACATTATAATGTATTCATAATATCTTAAAGCATCTGTAGTGATAAAAGGCATTTCGCCTTATATAATACAGTAATTTATATACATTTTAATTTGTAAATGTATATATTCTTGTAAGAAAAATCTTCAGTAGTTTGGAATTAAATTTTATTGTCTTTTTTGTATGTGGTACAACCTAATATTAAGGGAAAATAAGAACATAGTTTGTTGTTGCTTTTTTAAATTACATTTTATATATGTAATAAAACAAATACAAAAAGTAAATTACATTTTACATATTTAGAAAATACTCTTTCTTCATCTTGTTTAAATGTTATTATTATTATTATTATTATTATTATTATTATTTACTTGATGGCTATATCACGTCGTTATTTAAAACAAACAAACAAGCAAATAAATAAATAAATACAAGCTGTAAATGTATAAGAACGTTTTTGTTGCTTTTCTAAAACTAGAATTTAACATTTTCAAATATTTTTTTCTTAATCTTGTCATTAATATTAATAATATTAATATTTATATTAATATAATATTAATACATAATAATACTAATAATAATTGAAACAATGATTAAAATGTGCAGACTCACATATTCAATTTTAAACTGATGGTTATATCATATATCCTTATTTAAAACAAACAAACAAACAAACAAACAAACAAAAACTAACTTACTACCCCTACTAACTAACTAGCTAACTAGCTAACTAACTAAATAAACGCTGTAAACAAGTACGTTTTGTTGCTTTTTTCAATTAGATCTTAAAATTATAACATATTTTTTGTTTCATCTTGTTATTATTATTATTATTATTACTATTATTTATTTATTTATTTATTTTTAATGATCATTAAAATGTGTAGACTCACACATTATTTAAAACAATAAATAAAACAATAAGTAAATAAATAAACAAGCAAGTAAGCTGTAAATGTATAAGAACATGTTTTGTTGCTTTTTTCAACTAGATATTAAAATTATAAAATACTTTTCCTTCACCTTGTTATTATTGTTATTATTATTATTATTATTATTAAATTATTTCTTAATAATTATTAAAATGTGCAGACTCACATGATGGTTACATCACGTGTCCTTATTTAAAACAATGAATGAATGAATGAATGAATAAATAAATAAATAAACAAACGAACAAAGCAAGCAAGCTGTAAATGTATAAGAACAAGTTTTGTTGCTTTTTTTCAACTAAATCTTAAAATTATAAAATATTTTTCCTTCATCTTGTTGTTGTTATTATTATTATTATTACTATTATTATTAAATAATGATTAAAATGTGCAGACTTACATGATAGTTACATCACATGTCCTTATTTAAAACAACAAATAAACAAACAAACAAACAAACAAACAAACAAGCTGTAAATGTATAAGAACATGTTGTTGCTTTTTTCAACTAAATCTTAAAATTATAAAATATTTTTACTTCATCTTGCTATTATTCTTATTCTTATTCTTATTATTCTTATTATTTATTAATTAAATGATTAAAAGACTCACATGATGGTTACATCAGGTCCTTATTTAAAACAATCAATCAATCAATAAATAAATAAATAAACAAACAAGCAATTAAGCAAGCTGTAAACGTATAAGAATATGTTTTGTTGTTGCTATTTTTAAAACTAGATTTCAAAATTATAACATTTTCCCTTCATCTTGTACATTATTTGTCATTAATCAGAGACACATAAGCTATTACAAATGTATAATGCATTAAGAATAACTTGATATGAATGATATAAATACATGCTTCATAGATCTTTTTTAAACAAACCTTTGTGCTAATAGTATAATTTCTCATGTGAACAGCTGTGCGTAACTGCGTACGCAGTGAAATGAATCACTCCATAAGGACCACGTCAATAAAGCTCATGGATTCTTTGCACAATAACAACAACTGTACACCTTGTACACCAAGGGCATTCGCATACACGTGCAAAATATTCAACACGCACACATATATGCAGACTGTAAAGCAGGCATCTTTCATTTCAAGCATTTAATTGGAAACACAGAGGCTGCACACACATTTATCAAACATCATACACACACACCCACCCACCCTGGGGAAGTGCAATACAGCAAAACAGGGTTTTTTCAAGCTGCGTAACTGACCCCTCCATCTGGTGCGAAACAGGCTGTTCGCGTCAGGCACCATTTCCCCTTCCTATTGTACACGAGCCCAGGGCTACTGTAGACTGCGTTATTGGACCATAAGCTTCTAGAGATGGATAATCTATAAAATAGCTCCCCGCTGGCCCTAAGTAACCCTCACACTCACACACACACACATACACAAGAACAGGTTATTCTTTACAGAAAGACAATGAGAGCAAAAATGCATTTGTTTACAAGTCTTTTATGGATATTTCCTCTGGAGTTTATGGATATTTTTATGCTAAGGCTGTTTTAAGAGAATCAATTCTTACTTAAAATGACTGATTCTGTATGGGAATTCGAGATTTTTTATCATCATTTAGCATGAAAATAATATTAGATGTTAGCAATCAGTTGTGTATGTTTTTCTCTTTCCTCTCAAATGCTGAAAGTCATTGTTCAGGACACATTTTACTTTATCCATCATAAATGCATATATGGAACTGGATGGACACATGGATGGATCATCTATGAAACTCAAACACTAAGTGCCAAATGGGACAAGTCAAGCGTTCAACAGTAACTTTTGCCAGCCAGCATTTGCATCATTACGTACAGTTGAGGTCAAAAAAGTTTACTTCCCTCTTTATTTAGAATCATTAAAAATGTTAATTATTTTACCAAAATAAGAGGGATCATACACAAACTAATGTTACTGTTTATTTAGTACTGACCTGAATAAGATATTTCACATAAAATATGTTTACATATAGTCCACAAGAAAAAATAATAGCTGGATTTATAAAAATGACCCCGTTCAAAAGTTTACATACACTTGATTCTTAATACTGTGTTGTCACCTGAATGATTCACAGCTGTGCTTTTTTGTTTAGTTGTTTATGAGTCCCTTGTTTGTCTGCTGTTCTTCAAAACAAAATCCTTCAGGTCCCACAAATTCTTTGGTTTTCCAGCATATTTGAACCCTTTCCAACAATGACTGTATGATTTTGAGATCCATCTTTACACACTAAGGACAACTGATGGACTCATATGCAACTATTACAGAAGGTTCAAACACTCACTGATGCTCCAGAAGGAAAACACGATGCATTAAGAGCGGTGAAAACTTTTGGAATTTGAAGATCAGGGTAAATGTAACTTATTTTGTCTTCTGGGAAGCATGCAAGAAGGCCTCTGAAGGGCAGTACTAAATGAAAAAAAAAAAAAATATGATATTTAGGCAAAATAAAAAAAATGTACACATCTCCGTTCTGTTCAAAAGTTTTCACCCTCCTGCTCTTAAGGCATCATTTTTTCCTTCTAAAGCATCAGTGAGCATTTGAACCTTCTGTAATAGTTGCATATGAGTCCCTCAGTTGTCCTCAGTGTGAAAAGATGGATCTCAAAAAAATTAACAATTTGCAGATTCTGCAAGTTGTATGTAAACTTTTGACTTCAATTGTATATACATAAATAAATGGTTTTTACAAGTCTAAAAGTTATGGCTTTCAATGGTAAATGGCTAAAATGACCCATTTCATGCTTAGAAATCACAAAGAGCTTTGCATCCATGTATTAGTACTGGTATCGATATCGGCTATGTTGGCCTTGCTAGAATTTAGTATCGTATCGAAAAGAAAACAAGCGTTTTCGCCAGTTCCTAATGTTTATGAATGCGTGTGTTTATCACAGGCAGAAAGCACCTGCATGGATTAGAGCATTTTCTCAAATCAGCTAATTACGACAGGCTTCTCTGTTCTCTCCTGTAATTAAATCAAATGATCAGGCGAGACAACAGCTCTCCCCGAAATAAAGACCAGAAACAACAGCATCAGCAACAGATAAACACCTGTTACAGGCTAACACACACATGCACACACTCTACCGAACAACAAAGGCAATCGAAATGCACATTCGCAACCACAGCGTTGCAAATGAGTGAAGTAAAATTGAACTAAAAGGAACGAAACCACAGCACAGAACAAAATGTCTTCAGCAATAACTAGACGTATTGGAGTAGGTGGATCTTTTTTTCCATATGTTTTATTGAGGCTGCCACTGTCTCTCTCCTTTTTCTCTTTCTCTCACCTCTGCTATTGTCCTTCCCTCTTTAATTTGCACCTGTCTGGGTGTATTGTCAGACCGGCCCTACGGGAACCCACAATTCTGTTCGGTAAAATATCCTACATTAGGTTCCTCTGGGGACAAAGAGAACAATCTGAAAAAAAGAGAAAAAAATGAGAGCGAGATGGCGAGACAGAGAGAGAAAATTCACTCAAATTGAGCTCAGATACTCTCCACAGTCGTCATTCGCCCACACTGTAACTCTCTTGGGCACCGACTACACTCCACCTAACCACAGTTCTCTTGGAGACAGAGTGGACACTTCACATCCGACAAGAGGACAAGACACAGCACAAGCCTGAGATGGAAAAAAATCAGGGTGAAATTGCGCAGATGCTTGGTGATGAGATGCCTGGAAAATCTTTTGTGAGAAGAGTATTTGAAACAAGAAGCTGTTTGAAGTTAAGATATTGAGGATTCTGAGAAATATGGCATGATTGCCAATAGCTAATGAATAGCTGCTAACTGGCCCACAACACAAATATGTCCCAGCATGAAATCAGTCACAGATCTCACAAATCACATCTTCAGTTGTAAGAGAATGCTCAAACCAAGAAGTCAAACTTGACGTCATGATCCAGAATGTGAGAACACGCGTCATTGTTTCAGATGGCTAAGGATTAGCCACTTTGGCATATAAAAAAGTGATCCAACGTGGAACTCTTTAATCAGTCAATCAGAAATATTGTCACTTTCATGAAGAGAATGTTGGAACTAGGAAGTCGAATTTGAGGTGAAGATACTGAATGTGAGAATGGCTCTGCAGATGGCTAACAATTAGCTGCTAAATACAGTTTGCAGCACAGCAACAAAAATGACTAGGCATGAAATACTCACACAATCCCAAATATTATCACCGTATGAAGAGAACATTCAAACAAAGATGTTGAATTTGACGTGAAGATACTAATGGTGAGAATGTAGACTACTTTACATCTGCAGATGGCTAACAATTAGTTGCTAAGTACCATTTGCAGCATAACAACAAAAATGACTAAGTATGAAATATTCACTCAATCCCAAATATCTTCACTATATGAAAAGAACATTTGAACAAACATTGAATACAACCTTCTGGGGTCTGAGGTAACCTTTCTGAGGTAATTTTGGGGCCCTTGAGATGTTTTGACATGCCCTGACATTTGTGCTTATTTCAGCCACTTATAATATACTAATTGCCAGCATGTTTTTAAATTTAATTTAAATTAATTTCATATAATCTAATCTATTTTTTTGTATTCAGCACAACTGTGCTACAATAATATGTGAGCAAGATGGATGTAAAAAAAGATTATGCGTGGTTAGTAAGCGTAACATGAAGAGACTATTCAAACAAAGATGTCAATTTTGACGTGAAGATACTAAATGTGAGCATGTAGGCTACATTATATCTGAAGATGACTAACAATTAGCTGCTAAGTACAATTTGCAGTGCAACAACAAAACTGGCAAAGTATGAAATATTCACTTAATCCCACATATTATCGCCATATGAAGAGAATATTCAAACCAAGATGCTGAATTTGACGTGAAGATACTGAATGTGAAAATGTAGGTTACATTACATTTGAAGATGGCAAACAATTACCTGCTAAGTACAGTTCGAAGCACATCAACAAAAATAACCAAGTATGAAATATTCACTCAGGCCCAATATCTTCACCATACCCAGATAGCACACGTACGTCTGCAAGATGTCTGTTAAAGATCACTTGATCTGGAAAGCATCTGCTGTGTACAAACATCTGGCAGACATCTGTAAGATGTCAGTTTTACATACATTCTAAATCATAAACATCTTAAAGACATCTAATAGACATCTATTTGACATCTGATTGGGAACGTCCTATAGACGTATTGCAGAAGAGCAAACAATCTAAAAAATACGTCTTGCAGATGTAAATGCAGACGTCAAATAGACGTCTCAGAGATGTACCTGTGCTATCAGGGCATGAAGAGAATATTTGAATAAAGATGCTGAATTTGACATCAACATACTGAATGTAATAATGTACAGTACATCTGTAGATGATAACAATTAGCTGCTAAGTGCAGTAGTGCAAGAATGACTAAGCATGAAACCCTGCTGGAAAAAAACAAACAAACAAACAAACAAACAAACAATAGAACCATCACGGAAAAATTCTAATGGTTTCCACTACAAATACCATTACAAACATTACAAACCATCAACTTTTAAGAAAACATTAAAAAATGGTTTTCTGTATTGTGTTTTGGGACATATTCCATTAGGATTTATTGGTTTTAACAAGTCACCAATAGTGGGTGACCAATTAGCAGTAGAGACCAACAGGGTCCATTACAGTTTCCATTAAAAACCAATACAAGTCCTATTATAACCAGTAAAACCATTACAAATTTTGTGATGGTGTCTATTGTTTTTTTTGTTCTGAATGTGAGAATGTAGGATACACTACATTTGCAGATGGTTAACAAATAGCTGCTAACCCTGCTAAAAAAACAGCTAATACCAGGCTGGTTGGCTGGTCTTAGCTGGTTTAAGCTGGAAGTAGCTGGTTTTTAGCTGGTCTCTCAGCCTGGCCAGGCTGGTTTAGCTGGTTGTTCCAGCTGGTCTCCCAGCTAAGGAAGTGGCCAAAATCCCTCTAAAACTAGCCTGCTGACCAGCTAAGACCAGCCAACCAGCTTAGGCTGTTTTTTTTTCTCAGCAGGGAAGTACCATTTGCAGCACAACAAAAAAGACTAAGCATGAAATATTCACTCAATCCCAAATATCTTCAACATATGAAGAGAATATTTGTAGAAAGATGTTGAATTTAATGTGAAGATACTGAATGTGAGAATGTAGGCTACATTACATCTGCAGACGGCTAACAATGCTAAGTACAATTTGCAGCACAGCAACAAATATATGTAAACATGAAATATTAACTCAATACCTTCATCACTTGATGTGAAGATACTGAGGATGTAGACTACATCTGCAGAGGGTTAATAGTTAGTTGCTAAGTACAGTTAGCAGCACAACAACAAAAAAGAGAAATATTTGAACAAAGATGTTGAATTTGACGTGAAGATACTGAATGTGATAATGTAGGCTAGGTTCCATTACATCTGCAGATGGCTAACAATTAGCTGCTAAGTACAGTTCGTAGCACAGCAACAAAAATGGCTAAGCATGAAATATTCTCTCAACCCAAATATCTTCACCATATGAAGAGAATATTCAAACAAAGATGTTAAATTTGATGTGAAGATACTTAATGTAAGAATGCTATAGGCTATATTACATATGCAGATGACTAACAACCCTGGTGGAAAAAAACAGCATATGCTGGTTAGGTATGTTTTGATGCTGGTGTAAGCTGGTCCTTTGCTGGTTTATGCTGGCCCTAGCTGGTCATGTTGCTGGTCAAGGACCAGTATAAACCAGCAAAGGACCAGCTTAAACCAGCATCAAAACATACCTAACCAGCATCCCAGCATCAAAACCTACCTACTGTAATGATGGGTCAACAGAGCTGGGATCCATTTGCAGCATTTATTAAAGAGCGAGGTCAAACAGGCAGGGTCGGTACACAGATAGCAGAGCAAACGTAGGCAAGACAATACTCAGAGTCGTGAAGCAGGCAGAAGGTCAGGGCAGGCAGCAGACAGGGTAACAGTAATCCGTGAAACACAGCAGAGGGTAACAAAGGCAGGCAGCAAGGTTCAGATAACGAGTAACAGTCCAGTAATAGTCCACAATAATCCAACACAATGATAAACGCTCAGAAATGTCAGCCGGGGCAAAACAAGACTTCGCAATGAGGTAGCGGAACCCGGAAGTATTTATAGGGGCTAGACAGGAAGTGATAGTCCGGGGGGTCAGAGTCAGGTACGGGGCTGATGGGAGATGAAGTGAACAAAGGGAACTAGTATTCCGGTGATGGCGGCCTCTGGTGGCGATCGGGGGGAACCACAGAGGACGGGATCGTTACAGAGCCCCCTCCCTGCGAACGGCTCCTGACGTGAGGAGGCAGTTGACGCCGGGGTCTTCCACGAGGACAAGGGGCCGGCCTGTCCGGGTGATTGTGATGGAACTCGGCAGTCAGAGAGGGGTCTAAGATGTCCTTGGCGTTGACCCAAGATCTCTCCTCGGGGCTGTACCCCTCCCAGTCCACTAGGTATTGAAGTACCCCACCCCGGCGTCGTGAGTTGAGGATCTCGTTGACCCGGTACGCCTCCTCATCGTCGATGATCAAAGGAGGGGGTCCCTGCTCCCGGTCCTCGTCTAGGTCGTCCGCCCCTCTCGGAGCACCAGCAGCCTTGAGCAGAGACACATGAAAGGTGGGTGAGATACGGTATTCTGAAGGCAGGGCTAAACGGTAAGAAACTGGTGTAATCTGTCTTAAAACCTTAAAAGGACCCACGTACCTGGGACTGAGCTTGCGACATGGGAGCCTGAGACGGAGATCCCTTGTGAAGAGCCAGACCCATGAACCAGGAGCAAACTCTGGACCAGGACGGCGATGGAGATCAGCACACCTTTTTTGTCTTCGTATGGCAACTTGTAAGTGCGTGTGGGCCGCATTCCACGTGGCCTCGCTCCTCTGCATCCACGTGTTGACAGTGGGCAGGTCAGAAGGGTCTCCTGACCATGGGAAGAGGGGCAGTTGAAAGCCCAACACACATTGGAAGGGTGTGAGTCCAGTGGCAGGTTTGCGAATTGAGTTCTGGGCATACTCGGCCCAGAAGAGAAACTTACTCCAGTCGGACTGGTTGCGATGACAGTAAGATCGCAGGAAACGAATGATCTCCTGGTTGAGGCGTTCTGACTGGCCGTTGGATTCCGGGTGGTATCCTGAGGTGAGACTTATGTTTACGTTGAGACTTTTAAAGAAGGCTGACCACAGGCGGGAGGTGAATTGAGGACCCCTGTCGGAGACGATGTCTTCTGGTAGTCCATAGAATCTGAAGACGAAATTGCATAAAGTCTCAGCGGTCTCTAAGGCAGTGGGCAACTTGGGAAGAGGTATGAGCCGGCATGACTTGGAGAAACGGTCAATCACAGTGAGAATGGTGGTATGTCCAGCTGAAGGGGGTAAATCCGTGACAAAGTCTATAGCTATGTGAGACCATGGTCTTTGCGGAGTCGGCAATGGCTGTAGCAGGCCTGCAGGGAGTTGTTTAGAGGGCTTGGTGATGCAGCAAGTCTCACAGTTCCTTACATAATTAATGGTGTCAATGCGGAGGGTTGACCACCAAAACCTATTAGAGACGAGTTGTAGTGTAGCTGTGATACCTGGGTGACCAGAACTGGGATTATTATGGACGAGCTGTAGAACGCGCTCTCTTAGGGCCTGAGGAACATAGAGCTTGTCAGGTGGACAGTCTGCTGGCGGTGGATCGGTGGCTTGCAATTCCGTTACCTCCGTTATGATATCCCATTGTACAGGAGCGACGATGAGAGTGGCTGGCAAGATGGGATCCGGACTGAGCGGCTGGTACTCAGCCTCGTACAGGCGGGACAGGGCATCAGCCTTGGTGTTCTTGGATCCTGGCCGATAGGTAACAGAGAAGTCAAAGCGTGTGAAGAAGAGCGCCCACCTGGCCTGCCTGTGGTTGAGTCTCTTGGCGGAACGGAGATACTCTAGGTTGCGATGGTCTGTGAGAATGGTGAACGGAAATTTAGCTCCCTCGAGCCAGTGGCGCCATTCCTCCAAAGACGCTTTCATGGCCAACAACTCACGATTGCCTACATCGTAGTTCTGCTCTGCTTGAGATAATTTGCGTGAGAAAAAGGCGCATGGGTAGAGTTTGGGAGGATCGCCGTGACGCTGGGATAGCACAGCCCCGATTCCTGTGCTAGAGGCGTCGATCTCCACAATGAACTCGCGCTCGGGGTCTGGATGGTGGAGTATGGGAGCAGTAGTGAAACGTTCCTTAAGCAATTTGAATGCCTGGACAGCAGCTGGGGACCAAGACAGCCGCTTCACTCCCCTCTTAACCATAGAGGTCAGAGGAGCCGCCACCGAGCTGAAGTTCCTAATAAAGCGCCTGTAAAAGTTAGAGAATCCCAGAAATCTCTGTAACTCCTTAAGCGTGGACGGTTGAGGCCATCGCAGAACTGCCTGCACCTTGCTGTCATCCATTGCCACACCCTCCGAACTCACCACGTACCCCAGGAATGTGGTGGCAGTCTGATGAAATTCACATTTTTCAGCCTTGGCGAACAGATGATGAGAGATTAGGCGCTGAAGTACCTTCCTGACGTGCGATATGTGTGACTTGAGGGAATCAGAGAAAACCAGAATATCGTCCATGTAGATGATGACCCATCTGCCCAGCATGTCTCGAAAAACATCGTTAATGAAGGATTGAAAAATGGAAGGACTATTGACCAGGCCGAAGGGCATAGCCCGGTATTCATAGTGGCCAGTAGTAGTAGAGAAAGCAGTTTTCCACTCGTCCCCCTCTCTGATGCGGATTAAGTTGTACGCATTGCGTAGATCTAGTTTGGTGAAGTACTTGGCAGAGCGTAGTTGTTCAAGAGCTGATGGAACCAGAGGGAGTGGATATCTGTACTTGACCGTGATGTCGTTGAGGGCTCTGAAGTCAATGCATGGACGCAAGCTGCCATCCTTCTTCTTTACGAAGAAGAACCCTGCCGAGGCTGGAGAGGTAGAGGGTACGATGAATCCCTTGGCAAGTTCTTCCTCGATATAGGTTTTCATGGCCTCCGTTTCTGGCTGAGAGAGAGGGAAGATCCTGCCCTTGGGAGGAGTAGTTCCTGGAAGCAGTTCGATGGCACAGTCGGAGGTCCAATGAGGAGGTAACTTGGTGGCTTGTGTCTTACTGAAGGCCTCTGCCAGGTCGTGATAAACAGAGGGAATGTTTTCGGCAATGGGTGAGTCAACTGTGACTGCGGCCACGTCCACAGTCTTGTGATCAAGCGCGGGGAAACACTGTGGGAAACATCCATCTGACCATTGCGTGATCTCCCTCTCCGACCAAGAGATCTGTGGTTCATGTTGTTTCAGCCAGGGGAGTCCTAGGATGATGGGATGGCAGGGAGCTTGGATGAGGTAGAAGCTGAGATTCTCAGTATGCAGGAAGCCGGTGGTGAGCTGGAGATCGCTGGTGATGTATTGTACGCGACCAGCACCCAGCGGTCTTCCATCTAGCGCTGCCACTGACAACAGAGATGAGCAAGGTTTTAGAGTGAGATCGTGAGCTTTGGCAAAATCCAAATCCATAAAGTTCCCAGCTGTGCCCGAGTCAATGAGAGCGATTGTATTAATCCGCTTATCAGACAAAGTGATGGTTACGGGAGTTTTAACAGTCTGAGAGGAGGCAGAATATTGACTCACCGCAGTAGACGTGCGTTGCGCGGGTCTGGCAGGACAGGACGCCTTCATGTGGCCTGGTTTGCCACAGTAGAGGCACAAACTGAGCTGTTGACGGCGTTCTCTCTCCTCCGCGGTGAGGCGAGTGTGAGCTATCTGCACAGCCTCGGGCTCGGGAGTAGCTGTCGTCGGAGGGACTGATGGTGGCACACTTTTGCCGGTTCTTCTGGAGCGAACAAGGTTGTCGATGCGGATGGCCAGGTTGATAAGTTCATCCAGGGATATTCCCTCATCCCGACAGGCCAGCTCAGCTTGAAGTTCGTGACTCAGCCCCTTGCGGAAGTGTAGCTTTAACGGATCGTCAGGCCACCCAGTTTGTGCTGCTAGCGTGCGGAAAGTGAGAGCAAACTCAGCCGCCGTACTTTTCCCCTGGCGCAGCGTCAGAAGTTGCTCACCAGCGCCCTCTCCTCCTTCGGGGTAGTCGAAAACCTCCTTGAAGCGTCGAAGGAATTCTTTGAAGGAAGAAAAGGTAGGGTGAGTCAGATCCCACACAGCCGTAGCCCAATCCAATGCCCTGCCGGTGAGTAGAGAGCAGACGAAAGCGATGCGGCTCTCCTCAGTAGGATACAAAGCAGGTTGCTGGGTAACAAACAACGAGCACTGTAGTAGGAAACCCTTACATTTGGCTGACGTGCCGTCGAATTTATCTGGGTAAGCCAGTCGGGGGCTGGCTATGGGGGCAGCCGATGAAGTGGACTGAGTCGGCGGCGTGACTGGTGACGGAACCGCCTCGGCTGTGGGTAGTTGCAGCGAACGCAGCGTCTTTACCATCTCTTCCGTGAGAGCGGTCAGGTGAGAGAGCTGTTGTTGGTGAGACGCTAGGACGTTAGCTTGAGCTGAGACCTCCGTAGTCAATCTGTAAACTGCTGCTGGATCGATTTGTGGCGAAGTCTTCTGTAATGATGGGTCAACAGAGCTGGGATCCATTTGCAGCATTTATTAAAGAGCGAGGTCAAACAGGCAGGGGCGGTACACAGATAGCAGAGCAAACGTAGGCAAGACAATACTCAGAGTCGTGAAGCAGGCAGAAGGTCAGGGCAGGCAGCAGACAGGGTAACAGTAATCCGTGAAACACAGCAGAGGGTAACAAAGGCAGGCAGCAAGGTTCAGATAACGAGTAACAGTCCAGTAATAGTCCACAATAATCCAACACAATGATAAATGCTCAGAAATGTCAGCCGGGGCAAAACAAGACTTCGCAATGAGGTAGCGGAACCCGGAAGTATTTATAGGGGCTAGACAGGAAGTGATAGTCCGGGGGGTCAGAGTCAGGTACGGGGCTAATGGGAGATGAAGTGAACAAAGGGAACTAGTATTCCGGTGATGGCGGCCTCTGGTGGCGATCGGGGGGAACCACAGAGGACGGGATCGTTACACCTACCAGCATATGCTGTTTTTTTTTCACCAGGGAAATAGCACAACACATCAATATAAAATATGCACTCAATCACAAATATCTTCACAATATGAAGAGAATATTCAAACAAAGATGTTGAATGTGATGTGAAGATACTGAATATGAGAATATAGGCTACGTTCTGCAGATGGCTAACAATACAGTTTGTAGCACAGCAACAAAAATGACTGAAGCATGAAATATTCACTCAATCCCAAATATATTCGACATATGAAGAAAATATTCGAACAGAGATGTTGAATTTGACGTAAAGATACTTAATGTGAAAATGTAGGCTACATAGGCTACATTACATCTGCAGATGGCTAACAATTAGCTGCTAAGTACAGTCTGCGGCACAGCAACAAAAATGGCTAAGCATTAAATATTCACTCAATCCCAAATATCTCCATCATATGAAAAGAATATTCGAACAAAGATGTTGAATTTGATGTGAAGATACTCAATGTAAAAATGGAGGCTACATCTGTAGATGGCTAACGATTAGCTGCTAAGTACAGTTTGCAGCACGGTAATAAAATGACTTAGCATTAAATATTCACTCAGTCCCAAATATCTTCACCATATGAAGAGAATATTCAAACCAAGATGTTGAATTTCACATCTAGATACAAAATGTGAAAATGCCTCCAGATCATGGCTCCAGATAACTACTGATTAGCTGCTAAATTTGCAACAGGGCGATAACAATGAGCTAACATGAAACCCATCAATCAGAAAAATTCTCACTTGAAGCCACATTTTTGACACCAAAATATCCCTGCTGAAAAACGAACCATCACAAAAAATTATAATGGTTTCCACTACAAATACCATTACAAACATTACAAACCATCAACTTTTAACCATTAAAACCGTTAAAAAAATGTTTTCTGTAGTGTGTTTTGGGACATATTCCATTAGGATTCATTGGTTTTTAACAAGCCACCAATAGAAGGTGACCAATTATCAGTAGAGACCAACAGGGTCCATTACAGTTTTCATTAAAACCAATACAAGTCCCATTATAACCAGTAAAACCATTACAAATTTTGTGATGGTGTCTATAGTTTTTTTCAGCAGGGACTGAATATGAAAATGCAATCACATCATGGCTCATAATGACCAGCCAGCAGCTGCCAAGTACATTTCTCAAAACTGCAATAAAAATAACTTTGCTTATATAAGGAAAAATCTTTGCTTATTTCAAGAGATTCTCTAACCAACGTGTCAAAGTTGACATTAAGATACTGAATGTAAAAATACACATACAGCTAACAATTAGTAGCTAAGTACAGTTTGCTAATTGACATTGCTAACTGTATACGTCAGTCACTTAGTCACAAAAATCTTTGCTTGTATGAGGGCAATTTTTGAACCAACAAGTCAAATTTGACGTCAAGATACTGAGTCTGCATGTGCATTTCATTCTTGCCGGTAGCTAATTAGCTGCTAAGTACAATTCGTAACACTGGAACAAAAATGTCTTAGCATGAAATACATCAGTCAGTGCCTTTTCTTCCATGCAAACCAAGAAAAAAAATATATATATATATATATATATATATATGGAGGGTGTGTTGAAGAAACAAGCAGAAAGCTGTGAGAACAGCCCCATGTTGAGCCCTCCGAGGGTTCTGTGAGCTTTCAGTTGAGTGGGAAAAACGTCTCCTGTCCACAGCAAACAGGTGTGGGTAGGAGGAAAAACTGAAACGTCTTGATTTTCACACTGCTAATTTCATTCAGATCAGCCAATCTCGCCGCCCAAGCTTTTCGCCACTTCCCTCCGAACGTGCTAATTACGAACTCTCGCTGACGTGAGCAAGGTTTAAAGGCTAATTAGCATAAAATCCTACATGTTGTATTTTTACCTTCCTAATCAACACCCTCACACAGACATGTTTTTTTAGATGTGTGAGGGAGAAAGAAACAGAAAGAATGCTTTGACGCAATTAAAATGCGATTGAACATGCAAACAGAGTGGGGGCGACAAGAATTGTGGATATTGTTCTGAAATATACCATTATTGTGGTTGTTTCTTGCTTGCATGCTTGCAGCAAAAATGTCAGAAAACCACTCAAGCGACAAAATCTAAACGGCAACCACAAAAATGGTCCGAAATCATTTGAAACCCCCACTTATAGTTATCCAAGTATCAATTACAAGCCAAAACTAGGACCTTGATGTGATTGCTGATATATGCCGTTCTCAGTATTGTGGCTTGAAATCCCCAAAGGCTCAAATGGGTGGGCTGGAGGAGGTTGCCATATTGGGTGCCACCTGGTAGTGCCAGGGGGTTCTGGGTTATGTCTTGGCCTGGCAGGGAGATCCACAGATGGATCAAGCTTCAGGGTTAGTGAGGATAGCATGGAGAAAGGGTACTAAAGGAGGTCTGTGGTCTTGAGACATGCTTTGGGGTGGGTTGCAAGGCTGTGGATAAGACACCATATGCTTCTGCTGACCTTTATCAATGTTAATGCATTAGCTGTGGGTTTGCTCGTGTTTGTACTTGCTTACCTGCTTGTTTTAGGTGTAATCACATTTATTATGAAATTAGAGGTAATAGTTTACTCAAAAATGAAAATTCTGTCATAATTACTCACAATGTCGTTCCTAACCTTTAAGACCTTTGTTCATCTTCAGAAGATATTTTTGATGAAATTTAATAGCTTTCTGACCCTGACAGCAATGCAACTGACACTTTCAAGGTCCAGAAAGGTAGTAAAGACAGTTAAAATAGTCTATGTGACATCAGTAGTTCAAGCTTAATTTTATGAAGCTATGAGAATACTTTTTGTACGCAAAGAAACAAAAATAAAGAGAGTACCACAATGTTCTTACTACCTTTCTGGGCTTTGAACATGTCACTTGTGTTGCTGTCTATGCTGGGCCAGAAAGTTCTCGAATTTCACCAAAAATATCTTAATTTGTGTTCTGAAGATGAACGAAGGTCTTGCAGGTTTAGAAAAACATGAGGTTGAGTAATTAATGACAGAATTTTCATTTTTGCGTGAACTATCCCTTTAAGATAACCTTTAAACGTTTCTCAGGGCATGCAAAGGAAATTTGGACTTAGAGCTTTGGAATAGTGACTTTCAAAGTAGCAACGTGGATGTATCCAAGAAACATTGGTGTTAAAACGTTGTGTTTGACAAAGAGGTACCAAAATTGAGTTAAAAGACTTACCTCTATTTCTATGAATTTCAGTCATCGCACCTCTGATTGGCTGTCCATTTTCGAGAGGGTGACATCACACTGCACAGATTTTATGGCAAGCAGGTTCCAGGGGCTCTGTTTTAGATCTAAAACAGAATTTTTTAAATGATTAATTATTAATTTTGCAGTTTTAGGGCTGCCAAAGTAAACTTTAACATACTCTGAAATTATATTTATTGAGAAAAGTGATATGAAGGAAATTTAAATTGGCAGAAAAAGAATACAGATACTTATTTCAAAATCAATATTTGGTAACACTTTATTTTAAGGTGACATAGTTACGTGTTACATGTACTTACTATAGTAATACCAGTAAATTATGCATAACCACAAGTAACTAATGCTAAATCAATCCCTGAGTTTATCTCACTATTTTCCTAGATAGTATTTTCAATAAAATAAATAAATAAATAATACATAAATAAGTAAATAGCAGTATAAAAGAAAAGTAATTACTGTAGCCAAAAGAAGTCTTTTGTAGTTTTTACAAATTTATTTTGGCAGCTGTGCTAACAGAATATATATATATATATATATAAGTTTACAGTTTTGACTGCAAATTTGTTCTTTTTTATTTCTAAAAACTGTACAATTAACAGCATTTTACTGTAAAATTAGATCATTTTTTTCTTTACATAAAGTTTCAATACTAAATTTTCTTTGAGTTACTAAAGAGCCTCTCTCTTTCCATCTCAGGAATTATTGTCAGAGACACATCGATAGCCATGTCCTAAAACCTCAGAGATGGATTGTTATCCCTTTTCCTGTCTGCACGACCACCCCCACCTGCTCCCATCTTCTGCCTCCTGCATGCGCAGATTATCCGGACCCCTCTGACAGAGCCCATGACCCCTAAGGGACACATAATACCCGATCCAGCTGTCCATCCACACAAACTGCCCATGACATCTCATTTTGACCTGTATCATAAAACAGCGGCACACTTTTTTTTTTTCCCTCTTCTCCCTGTATGTCTAAAAGACATGCTATATAAAGCTAAATCTTCTCTATATGTTAACAAGCAGGAAACCAGGTGAAAACATCTGCCAGCTCTCTGGAGGCACGCCTGCCGCCTGTGTTTTAAAGGTAGAATGAAAAAGAGAGGTGCGCGCCATCATGTGTAGGTGGTTAACACTGATGTCTGAATAGTTTGGCGGTCACAGGGGGCTGGAATAGAGAGATGACTGAAGCTTCTGCCAAGCCAATTAGCACGTCTGCATTTAAATAGAATGTGTTAGAACCACCCCCACTAATGATGTCATCGCTCTAGGGTCTCCACGGAGATTGGAACGTGGCCGACCCTGATAGAGCCAAATCTACGATCGTCACTATCGCACACACACTTACACATGCCATGTGCCATTACCCTGCGAGCACGTACCATCTGTGTACCGAGAAAAGCAGTGTACTTTACGCACTTATTCGTCCTAATTCACAAAACAAACTCGGATTTCACAAACGTGTTCGCCGGCCAACAGATACGATTTCAAAAAGTCTTCCCAATGTCCTCAAACTGTAAACCCCATAGAATTTTTTCTCTCCCTCACACACACTTTAAAAAGTAAGTCTCTTTAAAAAGTGTGTTGGATCATTCTGTAGTGGGCATATGGAGAGAGAGAGGAACCACTCTGAGATGGGTCTCTCCCGGGGCCCCAGATCTCTGAAAGGGCCCCAAACACTGTTCTGGGACCAGAATGCCGAATCTCTCTGATAATGCCCCAGATGCTCTTCTCAGATCAGTTTCACTGCAAAATGGTGCCAAGGAAGAACCCTTAGAGCATTCACACACTTTCACGTACACAGGAACAGAAAGTAAAACCTGAAATCTAACACTGAAAAATACACAGCATAAAAAACAAATATAATGTAGGTTACAATAAAAAAAGATTTTGTTTTTTATGTTTTTCATAAATAGCACGAATGCACATCATTAGTAGAGTTTTCTAACGTGAGAATTATTATCACTATTGGGTCACTTACTACCTTTCACATACATACATACATACATACATACATATATACAAACATATATACGAGCCATTCTACAGAACTGGTGCAAACTGCTGTCCCCACAACCAAAAAACACATTTAAAAAGCATTTAAGTATTCCAGTCGTAGATGTTTCTATCTACTGAAATCCACAATAATATTTAAAATATCAGTAAGCTTAATATATATAACAAAACTTTCAATTGAACATACCCAAACATCTGAAACGTCCAACTTGGTCTCTTGACGAAAACGTAACTCTGGAAACTTTTTCGCAAGATGCGAAATTCATACTGCCATGTACGTAACATGACATTTTTGATGCGAAATGTCCACTGGGTGGCGCTAAAAGAGTGTTCGTTCGTCAGGAAAGAAGAATGTTCATATGGTACGCATTATGTAACATTGGTTTTGTAAGTGTCACCGCAGTTCTGACTTGAAATGACCATATATTCAAGTATTTTAATTCTACAACATTTTTAAAGATATCAAATATTAAATCAAGTGAGCACATAATCGACTTTGCACTGCTGCCTGTGATCGCATCAAGCATCAGCCAAATTTGCACGTGTATCTTGAAAAGCGGATGTTCTGGAAAGTGCTACGCCATCTTTTTCTGCCATCCAGTGGATTAGAAGAAAATAATATCAAAAGTGCCTTTTACCCCATTTAGACCCATTGTACCATACTTATTAGTACAATTAAGCACACTTTTTTGGGTGTTACTCCATAACATTTAGTTTTTATGAGTGTACACCTGTTCAGAACTGGGCTAGGTAACAACACACTGATTAGCATCTTTGAGGTAGGCTCAAAAGTTTCTAATATTGTCACAACTAGAGGTCGACCGATATTGGATTTTACCGATACCGATAACTAGGTTGGACCACACTGGCAGATACCGATTAATCGACCGATAGTTTTTAAAATGGATACTGAACGGAAAATAAATAGTGCTCTACTATTTAAAAAAAAAAAAAGTAGCCTACTGAAACATACTTTGTAAATGAATACAAATATTAATATCAATTATATATTGATCATTACAGTTAGTTCATTGTTCATTAATGCTAACAAAAGCAACTTAACTTCTCAAAATTTATCAGTAAATGCTGAAATTAACAGACTCTAACAAGGAACAATACTTCTATTCTACAGCTTTTATCAATCAAATATTGTAACAATTAAAAATGTTACAAATGGACTCATGTTGTAAAGTGCTACCACTGCATCAACAATCAAACTAAAGATGGCCATCTTTAAATATCTACACAAAGGCCACAGTATTGAAATTGCATACATATGGATATTGTGTACTTTCACAATTTAACTGCTTCTATTCTAGAACATTTGTGGTTATCTAATCAAAATATATTAGTATGTTAGTCAAACAACGGGCAATAGTGCAGCGCCACGTCTAGAAGAACTCGCAGCTATCCAGTATCACACACACTGGACGCGTCGCATTCAATTCAAGCGGTGGTCTACAAGACTTTATTTGATCACCAAATGGGCAAAAGTATACTGCTGTCCTTTCTCCACTAATGCAGCATCTAGTCAACAAATTCATCACTTAGTAATGACATGAAAACATGCACTACAGTATACTATACACACCGTTTCGTTGTCATGTTTTAAATCCGCCTTTGAAGTGTCCCACTCTCTGCAACGCGCAGTCACATGCTTTAACAAACGCCACGTGCTGTTAGTGATTTACGCCGCTAGAGGCCGCTCTCGTGTTGTATAACTGTAACATCCGCACCAGGCTCCACCATCACAGACACGCAACGATCACAATCACCGGAGTATTGATTCAACACACCTGTCAGCATCA
Source organism: Labeo catla (assembly GCA_012976165.1). Classification (NCBI taxonomy): domain Eukaryota; kingdom Metazoa; phylum Chordata; class Actinopteri; order Cypriniformes; family Cyprinidae; genus Labeo; species Labeo catla. Next base: position 5,393 of record VONZ01001013.1, on the reverse strand, counting down.
CCTGTTCCTGATCCCAGCACCACTCACAGAGCACTATAAAACCACACACCACTGTTCACTCACTGTCCGAGCTCGTTCTACGAATGTGGACTCTTGCTATTGTTACTGAACTTCTACTTTCCTTTCTCCTTACCTGTTTTCATACAGAAGGCTCCGTGATTCTCCGTGTTGTCTCCAGCTCCTGTGATTCCTCTCCTTCGTCTCTGTGTGTGCAAGTGGTGTGTGGCTGCGTTCATCCGTCTGTTCCCCTCCAGTTTGTGCTCCTTCAAGATATCATCCAAAGGACTCTTTAGTTTGTTTATATTACCCAGTTCCGGAAGAATTTAGGTTTGCTCTCCGTTTTTTGTTTACTTATACTGTTGAATAAACTTACGTTGTTATTCTCACCTCCTGAGTCTGTCCGCTTCGTTACAGAAGCTCGGACCAAAACAGTTTCAACAGTATGAGTTCGGAGGATCCGTTTCAGGAGCTCGTTGATGTCCTTCGGCGTACATTACTTTCTACACATCACCAGCCACCACCACCACCGGCAGTCACGCCTCCACAAGCCCATGCTTCAAACCCGGAAGTAAACAACTCTGCTTCATCTCCCGCGGTGGTTTGTCCCATGGTGCGATCGACGCCCTTCTCTGGCGCGGCGGGGGATTGCAAAGGATTCCTGTTGCAATGTTCGATCACTTTTGCTACCTACCCGAATGTGTACAGTTCTGACAGTGCTAAAATAGGTTATGTCATTTCATGCCTCACAGGATCTGCTTTAAGATGGGCAGAGTCGATTTGGAGTCAGGCGGGACCAGCAGTCAGCTCATACTCAGCATTCGCTCGACATTTCATGGAAGTCTTTGGACGCACGGATCACGAATCATCCGCTGGTGAGGAACTATACAACTTTCGCCAAAATGATCTTTCTGTTCAGGAATATACCATCAGGTTCCGAACTCTGGCGGCCGCCAGCGGGTGGAACGAGAAGGCTCTCGTAACTACATTTCGACAAGGATTAGAACCACACTTACGTCTCATGCTGGCTCCCTATGATGACTCGATCGGTCTGGAACGATTCATTCAGCTGTCTCTCCGCTGTTCCGCCCGAGTTGCATCTTATAACCTGTGTTCCTCTGGCACTGCAACGAATACCCCCCGTCCGCCAGAGCCTCTGAGCCCTCCAGTTACCTCTCCTGAGCCCATGGAAATAAATCGACGACGGCTTACTCTGCAAGAGCGCCAACATCGATTCGCCAAAGGGCTTTGTTTATACTGTGGACAATCTACTCACCTGTTAAAGGATTGTCCTCTTCGTCCACCAAGACCAGTGGTGAGTACAATTCTGCCTATGAGTGAAAATATGCAACCATTTTCAACTCCTGTCACCCTTACTGCCAACGATGTGTCTATTTCTGTGACCGCTTTAATTGATTCAGGCTCTGCTGGCAACTTTATCGCCGGGCACCTGGCACGGCGTCTGAGGATTAAGACCTTCCCCACAGAGTTGATTTATCAAGTGCAATCCATTACGGGCAAACCACTATCTGAACGGGAAGTGAGACGCCGTACAGGGCCGGTAGGAGTATGGGTGGGACTCTTTCACAAGGAAGAGATGTCATTTCTGGTACTGGAGGGCTCCAAGATGGATCTTGTATTAGGGCGTCCGTGGCTGGCCAGGCACGAACCCATCCTCTCCTGGGGTACCGGAGAAATCCTCAAGTGGGGTTCACAATGCTGGCCCGAGTGTTTCCCCAACTTACCACTCCAACCAGTACGTCGACTCCAAGTATGTACTACTTCCATAGAAAGTCCCATTGAGAAACAGTCTATTGTAATCCCTACAGAGTACTCTGACTTCCAGGACGTCTTTTGCCCCAGGAGAGCAGCCGGTCTGCCGCCACATCGCCCATGGGACTGTGCCATTGATCTGCTCCCGGATGCCCTAGTGCCCAAAGGAAGGATCTACCCATTATCTATCCCAGAAACCAGAGCTATGGAAGAATATATCAAGGAGGCACTGGCACACGGCTATATTCGACCGTCAACTTCCCCTGCTGCTTCAAGTTTCTTTTTCGTCGCCAAGAAAGACGGCGGACTCCGTCCTTGTATCGACTACAGAGCTTTAAATAAGGTAACCATACCCTTTAAGTATCCTCTGCCTCTAGTTCCTGCTGCCTTGGAGAAACTGAGGGGTGCTAAGGTGTTCACCAAACTCGACCTGAGAAGCGCATACAATCTCGTCAGGATAAGACAAGGAGACGAGTGGAAAACGGCCTTCCTCACTCCCACTGGGCACTACGAATATCTCGTCATGCCGTATGGGCTTGCTAATGCTCCAAGCGTATTTCAGGACTTCATGCACGAGATCTTTCGTGAGTACCTAGACAAATTTTTAGTAATTTACATTGATGACATTTTAATCTACTCTCCTAGTCTCCAGGAGCACCGGCTTCATGTGAGGAAGGTTCTTTCCAAGCTCAGGGAATTCCATTTGTTTTTAAAGGCTGAGAAGTGCACATTCCATCAGTCACACACCCAATTCTTAGGGTATCACATAGACGCTTCAGGAGTAAGCATGGATAATTCCAAAGTTGAAGCCATCGTGAATTGGCCAGCTCCCAGCACAGTCAAGGAGCTTCAACGATTCTTAGGGTTCTCCAACTTTTACCGTAGGTTCATTGACAATTTTAGCATCCTAGCCAGTCCTCTAACCTCTCTCCTTAAAGGAAAACCCCGAACCCTAACTTGGACACCAGAAGCTACTCATGCCTTCGAAAGATTGAAGAAAGCTTTCACCTCAGCACCAATCCTTGTTCATCCTGATCCTAAAAGACCGTTTGTCGTGGAGGTGGATGCCTCTACGGCAGGAGTTGGAGCCATCCTGTCCCAGCAGCAGGGGGATCCACCACAACTCAAGCCGTGTGCCTACTTCTCCAAGAAATTCAACCCGGCGGAGAAAAACTACGACATCGGCAACAGGGAACTTCTTGGCATCAAACTCGCCTTGGAGGAATGGAGACATTGGCTGGAGGGGTCAATTCATCAGTTTCAGGTACTTACCGATCACAAAAATTTGCAATACCTATGTGATGCTAAGAGACTTACCCCCCGTCAGGCCAGATGGGCCTTGTTCTTTACCCGCTTCCAGTTTTCCATCTCCTATAGACCTGGATCCAAAAATGTACGTGCTGACGCTCTCTCTCGAATCCATGGTCCGGACGAAGAACCTGAACCCACCGAATCCATCCTTCCTCAGCACATGTTCGTCTGTCCCATTCAATGGGTGACCCCTCCAGCTGCAGCTGACCCTGCTCCCGCGCCTCCGCCGGGTTGTCCACCTCGTCTCCGTTTCGTACCTGAGGTTGAACGCATTCCACTTATTCATACAACTCACACGTCACTGGGCACGGGGCATCCAGGGACCAACAGAACCCTTTCGCTCCTGAAAGATCAGTTCTGGTGGCCCCGCATGGAAAGAGATGTGCAGCGGTACGTGAGGGGGTGTCGGGAATGCGCCATGTCCAGGACACCAAGACATCTGCCTGTAGGAAAATTACTACCTCTCCCGACACCTAACCGCCCCTGGTCACACCTAGGAGTAGACTTCATCACCGATTTGCCCGCCTCTGAAGGTAACACTTGTGTCCTGGTTATAATTGACCGATTCTCTAAGTTCTGCCGTCTTGTTCCCTTGAAAGGTCTGCCCACTGCCTGGGAAACCGCACAAGTACTTTTCAACCAAGTATTCAGAACCTATGGACTACCGGAGGATATTGTGTCCGACAGAGGGCCACAGTTTATCTCCAGGGTATGGCGGGCATTCTTCAGGCTCCGAGGTGTGACTGTCAGTCTGTCTTCGGGTTATCATCCGCAGACGAATGGACAGACTGAAAGGAAGATCCAGGAAGTGGGGCGGTTCCTCCGTACCTTCTGCCACGGCCATCAGGACACCTGGAACCAGTATTTGGGCTGGGCCGAGTATGCACAGAATTCTCTGCGGCAAACTACCACTGGACTCACTCCATTTCAGTGCATGCTCGGTTACCAGCCCCCTCTCTTCCCGTGGTCAGGAGAACCCTCGGATGTTCCTGCCGTCGACTACTGGTTCCGGGAGAGCGAGAGGGTTTGGGACGAAGCTCACCAACATCTCCAGAGGGCAGTGCGTAGGCATCAGACCAATGCCGACACCCGCAGATCTAACGCCCCAACCTACCAGATTGGACAGAAGGTATGGTTATCCACCCGGGATCTGCGACTACGCCTGCCCTGTAAAAAACTGAGTCCCAGATTTGTTGGTCCCTTCAACATCGTGGAGCAGATCAATCCGGTTACCTACCGTCTTCAGTTACCTTCTCACTACAGAATTCACCCCACCTTCCATGTATCACTGTTAAAACCCTGTTATGATCCTCTTGTCCCCCCCACAGAGCCTGGTGAAGAAGAACCCCCTCCTCCCATGGTCGTCGAAGAAGGGACTATCTACAAGGTCAAAGAAATCTTGGATTCCCGACGTCGTGGTGGCCAGCTGCAATATCTCCTAGACTGGGAAGGATATGGCCCAGAGGAAAGGTCTTGGGTACCCAGGGAGGACGTACTAGATGACATGTTACTTCAAGAATTCCACACGGCTCACCCTGAGCGTCCTGCACCCCGAGGCAGGGGTCGGCCACCACGGCGTCGAAGAGGTCCAGCCTCGGGAGGGGGGCCTGGAGGGGGGGGTAATGTAACATCCGCACCAGGCTCCACCATCACAGACACGCAACGATCACAATCACCGGAGTATTGATTCAACACACCTGTCAGCATCACCTGTTCCTGATCCCAGCACCACTCACAGAGCACTATAAAACCACACACCACTGTTCACTCACTGTCCGAGCTCGTTCTACGAATGTGGACTCTTGCTATTGTTACTGAACTTCTACTTTCCTTTCTCCTTACCTGTTTTCATACAGAAGGCTCCGTGATTCTCCGTGTTGTCTCCAGCTCCTGTGATTCCTCTCCTTCGTCTCTGTGTGTGCAAGTGGTGTGTGGCTGCGTTCATCCGTCTGTTCCCCTCCCGTTTGTGCTCCTTCAAGATATCATCCAAAGGACTCTTTAGTTTGTTTATATTACCCAGTTCCGGAAGAATTTAGGTTTGCTCTCCGTTTTTTGTTTACTTATACTGTTGAATAAACTTACGTTGTTATTCTCACCTCCTGAGTCTGTCCGCTTCGTTACAATAACAAAGACTATAGGGACTTTGCTGTATAATGACGACCTTCTCATCCACTCCAGCAACGGACCCAACCCGGAAAAATTTTTTTGCCGATAACCGATAGTTCCGCCAATGAGCTATCAGTGCCGATTAATCGGCCAAACCAATACATTGGCCGACCTCCAGTCATAACTAAATATACTAAAACATTTGA